>JARJHM010000582.1:0-206005 GCA_033356055.1 Carex pumila
ATCCATGAAGAATTTATTTGACTAATTCAATTTATACGAATATACGATCAAGTACAAACAATGCTCCAGAAGTCATCAGTCAGTACTCAGCAATTATGGACTATACTTATATAATTCTTGCTGAACATAGAGGAACAGAAAATATAACCTCATCACTCAGTATTATTCAAAAATGACCCTCAAACTTAGATAGCTTTTATTTATATATACAAGTTGATTTTGATATTTGAACGATTATATCTTCTACTAGGAACATTCGATTGAGTTAAAAAAAAAATCATAATATTCCCCTATTCATTTATATATACAAGTAAAGTCTAACATGGAATATATTTAAACATATTTTTGTTACTTTCATCACTTTAATCCCTGTAAATGTGGGTGTTCTTATAAATATTGTTTGAAAAATATATTTGCATCATTTTTCGGAACTTTTCAAATAAATGATCATATCTTTTTGAACCATAAGTCCAAATCGCGCATGCCACATATCCATGTGCCCGTATGATAATCCTCTATCTTATAGTATCATCACATTAACCAAAATAGTAGGATTAAACAAATTAATGCATGTTCTTTGAATAAATTTTATTTGTTATTTTAAGATACAAAAAATATTTATTACAAAAGATTACGAAGTTTAGCAAACTATAAAATTTCAGTTTGATTTATATTATCAAGTCATTTCAAATTTTGCAATATGCTGCATAACTAAAAGAGTTTTGTACTAATTTAGAAAATATACCCAAATTTTCATTAGCCTCTTCTAGACTTGTTGCTATCATTCTTCTGTTTTAAAATACCTAATTTTTGGCATTGTGTGTGTTGCACTAATGCTAGCTTATCATTATTCTTGATGTTTGTGTCTTTTAAGTATAATTTAAAATTACTGAAATAAGTTTTACTCTAAATTTTAGGAATAAGAGGTGAAATAAACTCTTATTTTAGGAATAAGAGGTGAAATAAGAGGTGAAATAAACAAATTAATGCATGTTCTTTGAATAAATTTTATTTGTTATTTTAAGATACAAAAAATATTTATTACAAAAGATTACGAAGTTTAGCAAACTATAAAATTTCAGTTTGATTTATATTATCAAGTCATTTCAAATTTTGCAATATGCTGCATAACTAAAAGAGTTTTGTACTAATTTAGAAAATATACCCAAATTTTCATTAGCCTCTTCTAGACTTGTTGCTATCATTCTTCTGTTTTAAAATACCTAATTTTTGGCATTGTGTGTGTTGCACTAATGCTAGCTTATCATTATTCTTGATGTTTGTGTCTTTTAAGTATAATTTAAAATTACTGAAATAAGTTTTACTCTAAATTTTAGGAATAAGAGGTGAAATAAACTCTTAACTTCACACTTAAGTAATCAAATGGGGTATAAATAGGAGTAAGATGGGAGTTATTCCGGAGTAACATACTTCACATCTGTAGGTGGATTAACTTAATCCACTTGTATGGCCAACTATCGTAAACAAAGACACATTTTCCAACACATTACTCCTCCAAGTAAATTAATTAAAGCTATAACTTAAACTACAAACAAAATGTAAAATATGGGAAATAACATGAAGTAAGCAATTTAATCTTATTAACTAATTTATTCAAACACTTTAGAGCTCTATCAAAATTGATCTTCATACCCGTCTTTTCAGGCTAATTTCAAATCTGTAACGGTCAGTGCATTAATGCTGTACCTTTCAAATCTGTAACGGTCAGGCTAATTTTCACATCCTTTTGGAACATCAAAATCACTTTGCTAATGCTCAATTTCTATAGAATGTTGAACCAATGAACCAATTAATTAGTCCGGCTAGTATTATATCAGTGTCACATGATATTAATTTCAAAATTGATTGAATAGACTTCAAATAATTAATCAAAACCGTTCAAAATAATTTACTTTATGAGTGATGCATTTACATGCAAACTTTGTATATTTTTGAGTTATTTTAGTATCAAATCAAGCGGTTTTAAAATTGAAAAATGAATGTTTTAAAAACTCACACATTTGACTGCTTGAAGTCAATTCGATAAGTTTTGGAATTAGTATTATATAGAATGAAATAACACTGATGTTATAGTAGTCATGCTCCTAATTAGTCCTAATTTTCGTTAAAAAATGTTTTTTTTCTCTCAGAAATGCTGTACTTCAAGCATAATTTAGAACCTCACATTATTACCAACTTTCACTGTAACGCTAATGATGGTGCTAGAAAGGGTTTGACAAACCTAATAAAATTATTTGCTTGGCTTGATAACTTTCTAAATTGCATTTATCAATTTTAAAACAACTAAATCTTTATTTATTAGATTTCATAATAGTATTCGTGTATTCCAGAAGATCATAGCACGATAAAGTAGTAACCCCAGCATACAATGATGTCAGGTGCTTTAATTTTACATTAATTTACTTTCACAGTCGTAAATTAATTATATCCACGTCTAATCTTTCCAATCAAAAGCATCCCTAGTGGACAGGGCACAGCCACATAGCCGCCATCTCGGGCTCAAGATTGTTGCGCTTTCAATTTCAAGCGTAATACCAAATCCACAGCAATAAATTATGAATTCATTAGAAAATGATATATTAAAGACTTTTTGCTCTACCTGTCGCCGTTATGATAAGAAAATGATAGAATAAAGACTTTTTGTTTAAACAGGATGAATGATAGATCATGTACCTTTTCCTTGTCAAAATGGTTAGTAGGAAGCAACTTCAATTCGAATTGACAGATACATGAAAGTATAACTCACAGTACTACAATCTCGCCAGATTCAGAGAACAAAAAATCAGAAGGATAAACACAATATCTTAAAACTTTGAAACAGACCAAAATTAAAGAATATTGAAACACGCACAAACAAAACGATTAGTTAGTTAGAAATGATACAGCTAGGCATGATGCTCCTCAAAATGACTAGCTAAGACTGCATATAACAAGTATCATATGTACCATAAATTCTAGAGCCCTCTCCAAAATTTTACAAGACAGGACTTCTGTTGCTGTTCAAACTGTTCCGTTATGACTAGACCCCTTTGCCTCCATTTCAACATGATCTACAGGTAGAGAAGTAATACACAATGTTATAAATAATAACAAATATAAACTCAAAATTAAACGAAAAAAGTTTTATGGGTACACGTTCAAAACACCCCAAAGATAAAAGGAGTCATCGTCAGTCAATGTCCCTTCTCTGTTTATTCAAGCAATTTCCAACCACCTCCTTTCAATTAAATGACAACAAAAGGAAGGGCAGTTTGGGCATATCTTTCAATGCAGGAAAAGGTAAGCATTCATCAGATTATTCAAGTTTCTTACGAGTAAATGATATTGAAACTGGCTACTAAAAATAATTGAGGTCTGCTAACATTCACCCAAATGTTAACCTCAGCTAGCCCACCAACCCAGGCTTCATGTCATCCACCTTTCCATAGTGCAAACCATGCACAAAAGGTAAACTTTTATAGGGTTCACACTCACAGAAACTGTACAGAGTTCACGCATGGCGAACAAGGATGGTGAGTACCAGGAAATTTGCCCAGACAAGTAAAATCAATTTCCAAAAGAACTCTCAAGTATGAAATACAAGGGAAGAAATCTTATTGACCTTTTTTCTTATAAAAGCAAGAACAGAGTATATCTTGAAGTGGTTTCTTTGGGACTGGAATCAGCTTTCCCACAGCAGCTAAAACCCAACTATCCAAAAAGAAAGTAAAAAAAAATAACAGCAGTGTTAAGAAAAACCAGCCACAATTTGTTTGATTATAGCAGCATCAAGAGGAGAACAACAAATTAATAGGTACATAACTTAGTAATGAAGAGTGGAAGTCTGTGGTCAGGTACCAAGGAATTCATATCACTAGAGTTAATTCAAATTTTAAGTAGTTCCAGACCTTTCTGATCTGCTTTAGCACGGATATTAAAGGGTCCCCGTGCATTCCACATCGGGCCACATTGGCCCAGATTTAAACTCAAAATTTAAAGTTACTTCAGTGGATCTGGACTCAAAATTTGAGAACCATGCCTGACTGGTATCATACCGCAGACAATAATTGCAAATCCTTTAATATGAGGATAAATCTACTGAAAGGTCTGCAGTCAGTGAAATCTACATGTATATGTGCAATGGTACTATACCAGTAATTCCTATTACAGTAAAGATATAACCATGTAGAAGCCAATAGCAATAAAAAGAAGGGAAGTTGATACACATATACAGAGAGAGATGGAGACCTGAAGAAGGCAATAGCAATAGAAACCAACCAAAGCTTCCAGCTCAGTTTCACCGTTGATGCGAATTTTCCAAGAAACTCAATAATTAAAGCCTTCAAGAAGAACAATAGTTAATACATGAAAATCAAGGGAGAATAGGTACCCATGTATAACAAGTACATTTCATTATGGCACCTGAAGAATGACAGTTATCCCGATGATCCCAATGAAGAGACGGTTTTTCATAATCCCCTCAAAAATATTCACTTCCTCTGGCTTCCTAGAGTTAAACTCATTGAACACCTAATAATGAGAAAAATCTTATGAATTTATCTTTTAATTGGTCCTTGTAAAGGACATTTGCAAATCTAAAATAGAAGGGTGAAAGAGTAATGGAACATACCTGACAAAACACAAAGGTATTGAAAATGAATGTGTTCTTCACTTTCTCAGCGTGTGCTGCATTGTCTTTCTCCAAGCCGAGAATGCTTTGGCCTCTAAAAATTGAGTGTGAGAAGCACAACAATTTGATAAAATGCCTGAAATTAACCAAAGATTACTCAAATAAAAAGAACACATTTCATACATTATTGACATAAAATAATTGGTTCAGGACTATGTATAATGTACCTGCACAAACAAGTTCCTCCACATGATATTTGTTACCAGAGGCTCCCTATTATAAAACACAACGAAAAGAAATTATAAAAAACAAATAGAAGCTTTTAAATTGAAGTCCCATGCCTTATACATGGCAAATATCATATCACGCCTGAACATAGTAAGAAGACAAATATCAACCTCTGGACCTGTCTTTACTTTGCTGCTACTATCTACATAAAGTAACATCTTTTAAATAATTCAGAGAGGGGTATATGCCATGTGCACGCCCTTTATAGAGAAAAAATTCATCTCGCGATGTCATGATCATTGTATTGTTATGTAAACCATGCATGAAATTCTTCCAACCCAAATATAAAGAATAAAAAATAACTATACAAGTAACAAATAGATAAACAAACCTGCGACCAACAGGAGGCCGGTTCATAAGGCTGTCAGTAGGAGGCTCCGTTGCCAAAGCAAGAGCTCCTAGTGTATCCATTATCAGATTAACCCAAAGCAGCTGTTTAAACATAAGTCATGAATGAAAACCAAATATAGAAAAGTACTAATCCTAGTTACAAGAAAGGTTGGGATTTGGAAACTAGTGCTCAATCAACCTGAACAGCATTTAATGGGACATTGCCAGTTGAAACAGCTGCCACAACATTTATCACAAGAGCTGCCACATTTACAGTAAGTTGAAACTGAATAAACTTCTGGATATTTGCATAAACAGATCGGCCCCATCTCACAACCTATATATTTACATGGGAAAATAAACTAACATCAATTAAAAAATATTAAGATATCAAATAGCTGTAATAATCAGTAGAGATCACTGTACAAGAACTTACTTTAACAACTGATGAGAAGTTATCATCAAGGATTATGATGTCAGAGCTCTCTTTTGCTACCTCTGTTCCTTGAATGCCCATTGAGAGCCCAATGTCAGCCTAAAAAAAAAAATTGTTAGAAAATTCAGAATGTGATGAAGAATTCATAAATTCCAAAATTACATTCTTTAACCTCATGTAAAGCTGGGGCATCATTGGTTCCATCTCCAGTTACAGCAACAACATGGCCTCGGTTTCTCAGAGCTTTTACCAACAGCAACTTATCATTTGGTGATGACCGACCCATTACCTAAAGAACGTTGATAATCAGAAATACAAAAAAAAAAATGTTATTCATTTTGTAAGCCAGCTTGCCTGGGAAAACATCCAAGTTGAATTTGTGTCAGCCTATTTGTCTTCTAAAATGTAGAAAATACTGTCCTCTACTACTTGCCTAAGAAAGAAACCCATGTAACCTCTATTCCATTCTGATCTTTTAAGAAAACAGTGAGGAAGAAGAGTTGGTATAGACAACTTCACAAAATTTCCAATATTTTCTATGTACAGTAAGAATAACCATAATATCTGCTGTTTCACAAGACTATACATGATATCTTTGACGTTAACAGGGGTATATATGACCTCCATCCATTATATTTGCATTTTCTTCTGTTATTATTTTATATTTTTTTTTTATATTGTTTTTTTTTCCAATAGTCTTCAGAAATAAATTGAACATACAGATATTTTCTCGGCAACCTCCTCTCTCTCTGCATCAGAGAGAACACGAAAAACTGTGCCTTCGATAAGGGTCGGCTCGGTCGCCTCCGGATCTGTGAGAATTCCACATTCCAAAGCGATAGCTTTGGCTGTTTTAATATTGTCTCCAGTGACCATGCGCACCTGTTTTTTTTTATATGAAAGTTGCTAAATTAGTTGCAAACTACTTGACACATAGTTTAGTTATTCTAGATTTGTTGACTTACCTTCACACCAGCACGAAAACACAGCTCAACAGCATCTTTTACTCCAGGCCGGCATGGATCCTAGAGAAATTATGAGTTAACAATAAATTAAGGAAAGAATACTTTCTAATAACCATTATTGTCGTCCTGTAAAATGATAGCCACTTTGCATTCTGAAATATCAATAGAAAATGCTCACTTCCATTTTCAAAAATTTACCCAAATCACTCCTTGATTCTTGTTTATTTAAGTTGAATAGAATGTAATTAGTGAGACTTCAGCAACTTTGATAAAAATTACAAAGACAAGGACAAAGCAGTACAGAGTTTAAATTTTTATAGTTGCATAATACACAATGATTCTTGAAGTATTGTGACAAAGTAGAGCAATTTTGAAGTTTCCAAAAAGTTTACCCACTCTAAGCACTTTATTCACGACATAAGAAGTTATCCATTCTTACCTTAATACCAACTATACCAAGTAGCACCAGCTCGTTTTCAGGTATGGCCCAATCAGATCTCTGGTCCTCTTTTGGCACATTTTCAATCTCGAAGGGCCTATATGCAAAAGCAATACACCGGAGGCTAGCTTCCGCCATTCCTTCAATCATCTTCTTGACCTCTTCCATCTAAATTTTTGCCATCCATAATAATTAAGTTACATAGTACAAGGAACAAGGAACTTTTACTGAGACCCAAGGTATCAGACAAAGTAGAGCAGTAAAAGTGAGGCTTGCTTGACCTTTTCAGGTGTCATAGGCTGTGCTGAACCACTGGAATCAAGCCAACTTGTACAACAGGAAAGAACAATTTCAGCTGCACCTTTCCAGTGCAAATGCACCTCTGAACCTTCCTGCATTGACAAAAGATAAACATATATCCATGTAGAAGTTGTCATGGTACAGATATATAGAGCTAACATCTCATATGATGTAAATATAAAGCAAAATTTCCCAGAAGACCTACTGTGTGCTGGCAATATATACATTATCTCTTATTAATTTTCTAGGTCTGAAGTAGAATGCTTGAATAACTATATACCGGATGACAAATACTGTGTACAACTAACAACAAAAGAGGAAAACAAATCATTCAAACAGAGATGAAATACCCTGTTCAGAAATGAGTTCATTATTCCATAAAGAGAAAATCACAATATTTATATCACATTTCTGGACAGACGTTGTATCCAACTGAATACTCACTAGATTATTTTTTTTCCTGCACTGACTAGACAAATAAAGTATCTTGTACAGCAACATTGAATAAAAAAGTATCATAATTACGTGGTTTGGAAAAAAAATTGAAAGTACTAATGTGAGAAGAGCCTATTACCACTTGAACAGCAACCCCCCCACGCTTTTTTTCGGAGTTGAAAGGGAAGACGTGCAGGATTGATGATTTTTCCCTAGCTTCATTGAATATCATCCCAAGCTATGTTGGACATTGGAAAACAAAACCATACAAAGATGAGCATCTCTCTTGACTATAGGAAAGGATGACGAGAGTTTTAGGTTTATTTTACTTTCACTTTATATAATGTTAAATTTAACATCATGATTTGCTCGTTTCAACATATTTACCTGTAGTCCCCAAGAAAGAATTGCCTTCTCTGTAGGTGACCCAGTTATCTCGGTTTCTTTACCATCCTGTCAAACAAGCCAGCAACTTTTAAGTACATTCTATTACCAACTTCCATGAAATCTGGAACATTGCACACATTAAATCTTCCATGTTTGTTAGGGTGTATAAGATGTTCCTTACAGAATCAACCTTTTTTTGAAGGGAAAACAGCTCACAAAAAAATCCCTTTTATCTTATTTTATTTTAATTTAAAATTTTACCTCTGGTATAAATACACTTCCAGATGTATTCTGAGCTATTCCTTCAACAAGGAGAGAAACTAATATGTCAGAAACGTGACTTGACTCCTTCTTCGAGAAATCTATTTTCTCTCCTCCTACATAGGCTTCCACAACTGTCATCTAAAGGTTTAACCAAGAGAATAAAATTAAATCAAGTCTTATATACTCACAATCAAATGAGAAAACCTCAATTTACCTCGTTTAATGTTAATGTGCCCGTTTTGTCACTACAAATGGTTGTGGCGGAGCCCATAGTTTCACAAGCTGAAAGCCTCCGCACCTGCAATGTAAGTCATGTAGAATTACTATCTGTGTTTTGGGTTTTGGATATGGTAAGTTCATACTTAAAACGAAGACATACCAAAGCCTTGTCAACCATCATTTTTCTCATGGAGTAAGCTAGGCTACATCAATAGAAGAAGATAGTAGTATAAATATTAGAAAAACAGAAGCAGCAATAACCATAAGCAACGATAATAAAAAAAATGAACATTTAGTGTCCATGAATCAGAAATATTTAATAAAAAGGGTAGCTTATATACGTCAAGGTGACAGCAAGTGGTAACCCTTCTGGCACAGCAACTACAACAATTGTTACCTGTTGATAAAAAACAGTTAAAAGTGCATACAGGAAGAAGCAATGATAACAAACAATAATTGAAACAATATAAACCTATATTTTTTAACAACTTTATTATAATTCAATTCATTATATGAAACATTGCATCGACAAATCCTGATTCTCCTGAATAAGGCCATAATTACTCCTGTGCTACTACTTTTTTCCCTACCTACCTGTTCATCAAATTATTAATTATGCATTTAAATAAGTTAGAAAGATCAAAGGTACTCTCGGTGGTAGCTGACTTTGTTTTTCAAAACTCTCCGCAAGCAGACTTCTTGCAATTTCTCAATAGTGTTGTCAATATATGTTGAAATAACTGCATCTGATTCAAAATTGTAAAATTAAAATGCTTACCGCAACTGTTAGAATTTTAACCACCCCATTTATAGTCTGCTTTGTATTTGTCTGTCCTTTTATATATTGGACGGTTCCATCAGCATTCTTTGTGTGCCCCAAAAAGTATCTACAGAGCAAAAGAAATATTTAGCAGCAAGCAGAATACAAGAAAGTATTTACATTCATCTGCAAGATCGTAATGTGTGATACCTTACTATAAGAACAACTAAAACAGCAGCCGCAACAGAGAGGCCAACCGCACCAATGAAAGTGGCAACTCCATTTAACCGCACCTATGGTTCAAATAATAACACCAGAACATAATTACATACATACAAACCATAGAATTTCTTCAAATTATAGCCCCAAATGAAATATCCATCAGCATTTTAACTGATTATTTACACATGATAACCAACACATAGACTAATGTGATGGGGTTACTACTCAAAATTTTGACAATGCTGAAACTTCAAACACTGAGCTGCTTTTTTCCTTCCAAGAAATATAATTGAGCTAAGAAGATTATTGCCTTGTAAGTTCCAAACTTCCAATTGACAGGTTTTAAAAATAGTCAAGTAAATTTTTTTTGTTTAAATCATTTTTTCTGCAAATAACTCAGAAAAAATTTGGGTTATGTGCATATGTGAGAAATATATGTTTATACTTGCTGAAGTGAAAAATAGATGGGAAAAAATTTAACCTGAAGAGGAGTCTCTTCACCATTGTCTTCTGATATGCTCGCCATCAACAGACCCCATTCAGTGTGAACACCAACAGCTGTAACCTGAAAATAGTGTTTAAAATATGAAATCATAGAAACTAAACTGCAATTCGAAGTCTACCCCCCACCCAAACCCGCAATCCCCTTTCTCCCTAGTATATTGAAAACAAATAAATTTTCAACTCCAATGAAAGCAAGTGTGCTTGGTACAATTCATTTATTTACCAGCATGGTGCCAAAACCATCGGCCACTTTGCATCCAGACATCAAGAATGGCGACTTCTGGTCCTTCCGAACCTACAAAAAGGAAATTAAAGAGAACATTTAGTCTCAAGCAGAACTAGTTTAGACATAGAGTAGATGCATAATACTCACTAGTTTACTCTCTCCTGTCATGCTAGACTCGTCAATAGAGAGAGAATGACCACTTATCAATACACCGTCAGCCGGAACCTGGTACAGTTTAAACTCTGTTAAAACATATACGAAATATATATTGACAATTGACAATACTCTCAATAGATTTTATACCTGATCACCAATTTTTAATGGCACAACATCACCTACTACGAGGTCATATATTGAGACTGCCATCCTTCTACCACCTCGGATTACCTAACATTCAAAGACATAAAGCTACTAAAGCATGCAAATCCTAAAATTTCACACATGAAAATGTAAATATAAAAATAAACCAATACCTCTAAATGTATATTTTGCTTTTCCTCATTTAGATTTTGGAATTGAAGAGACTGCTTATAATCGCTGGTAGCTAATTGAAAATTAAAATAAGTAAACAACAAGTGAAATTTGCTGATGCAATAGAATTTGCAAAAAGAAAAGAATGGTCATAAAATTTATTGAAAATCAGTAATCAAGTGCATGTACCAGTAACAACTATGACCAAAATAACAGCAAAGGCTATGCTTGCACCATCATACCAGCCCTCTTTGATACCCTACATTCAACAACACAAGAAATGGTACAAGGTTTGGAAAACGTACTTCAAAATAAAACGAGACCAGGAATATGCTCAGGAGAAATAACATCAAAACAGATCAGAAGTGCCTACATCCAATTACAAAAAATAAGATACCTCAGTCTTGATGCCTAATACTAGAGAAATCACAGCAGCCACCATTAAGATAACAAGAGTCACGTCTTGGCATGCTTCCCATAGGAAAACCTGAAGAAGTAAGATCAGAAAATGCCTAAAACAACGGGAAATGATTAAGAAGTATACTCATTTGTATTAACAGAGAAGAACTTACCAAAATGTTTTTTCCCTTCTTACGTGGGTAAGTATTTGAGCCAAATGCAGCTTTCCTGTTTGACACATCTGTTTCATCTCCACTAATTCCCTTCTCAATGTCGGTTTTCAGCATAGTTTCTAGCCCTTTAATCTATATATAAAAAAACAAAGTAAATTAATAAGAGCTAAAGAAATTTGAGGTATTGATGGAATAAGAAGCTATAAAGGGAGAATAAGCACTTACCCCACCATACTCCTCCATGGCAGAATAGTTATGCTCTCTGGTCATTAAGGTGAGTTGCTCTTCTCCAATTTCAAAGCCATTTTCACCCCCATATCCCTCTAAACAAAAATGATATAAGACAAATGCTTTTAAGGTAATTGCCATTGACAACAAAAACAAAATTTCATATCAAAAAAAGATTAAATATGAAATTAGATGGAGTTAGTACCTGGCAAAGACTTTGGTGTAACATGTTTTTTTCCAGCCTCTTGAAATCGAAAAGCAGCCTGATCAAATGAAAAGGCCAATATTATAAGTAGGATTCAGAAATTTTTAACAAGGTGATTAATATTACAAGGTTTATGAGAAAAATATACCCTTATGACATGAATATTGGCACGAATCTTCCTTCTGAGCTCTTCTTTTTGTATTTCCCTTTTCAAGTCTAGAGTGTATCTAAACCGTCGTGATGCATTCAGCACTATTGCCATTCTCTACAAATAAATAAAAATTATAGTATATAAAATAAGTATTATATGGTGCAGCAAAGTATTAAGCAACTGCTCAATCTTGCAACATTTTACATAATCACAAACCAACATCAGCGTGACATCTAACAAAAATTACTTATTTTGCCAAACATAGGTATAAATTTTTAGCTTGTACTTTTTTTTTTTTGTACTTCTATTGTTTAGCTCAGGTCCATGACTATGCTCAACATTCACAACATGGTATCAAGTCCACTGGCCACTGGATTATATTCTCTAAAGAGCCAATTGCTAAGGATAGTTGCTATGGAGATGTTACAAACTAGGTAAAACCAATTACATGACAGAGTCCAATAATCTGCCTGGCACGTTAGAATGGTCAGATTAGTACTTCTTTACTGACCAATTAGAGGGAATTCAAATGGAATATAAAGAGACGCTATGTACTAGTCCTGCCATTATTACTCTAAAATGACATACCCCAAGAAAGTGTAGAATCAAGCTGAAGTACACGCTTCACTAAACAGTACACGATTACAACCTTAAGAATGTTGCATTTATGCAATTCTGTCCACTTAATTAGACAGGTAAAACAAGCATCCAAAAGGTAAAGTATTGCTTGTGCTTAAAGGTACTAAAGTAAATATCCTTTTTACACTGGATAAAGTTTTCTGACGGGCCTCTTTATTTGTACTAGTGGTTGATGCACTATTCTATCCAAATTGTTGTAATAAAACAAAGGGGAAATTGATTTGAGAAAATATTGCTCATCGAACTCGTAGTGAAGCAGTAAGTGAATCTACTTCAACAGCCGTAGAAGTTTAATTTTCTTCATTCTTAGTAAAATTAAATTGTTGGGAGCTGGATACAATTTAATAAAAAAAGATATTATAATGTCAACAAAAATCAGTCAATTTCACATTGAAATGATAAATAACTTATCATAGAGTAATTAGTTTAAGTGAGGGGTTTCTTCTATATAAAATAATTTAATTAAATATTATAGATCCAGAAAACAGAGAAATCCAGAGTTTTGCTGTATTCATTACAGAGAAATTAGGAAGAAGCAAAAGACTACGGTGACAGGTACCCGTAGCTACATAAAACAAAAATTAATAAATAAAATAATGCAAAAGAAGAGCTTGCAACAACAGTGAGCTATTGTGAATAATTGACACAAAAAAATTATCAAGCTGCGGATAATTTAGAAGGAAAAAAAAAGGTTAATACCAAAAAATGAACAAAAATGTATCTTTTGACACCTCTGGTGTCTATTTAATGGAATCTGGGGGCTAGACTCCCATGTTTCTCTTTCAAAAAAAAATTAACAAAAATACAAACATAACTTACTCGCCACCGTTTCAAGTGGTCTATGGTAGCCCCCTTGGGAGGAATATCGAAGATACTTCCAGAGCATCTCCGACGATCGACGGTACCCTCGCCGTTGGACCGGCGGCTATCCATTTTCTCTTCTCACAGGAGAGATGACACCTCGCGTAGATCGAATCTGCTCCGTTCAAAACTTCAAAGAAAAACGACACGAAATGGGATAAAGCAAGTGTGACTGGTGAGTGATTTAATGAGTAGTCTCTCAGTGTTAACTTTTGGACAAATAAGGCTCAGGCGCCCGTTTCGGAAATTTTGTAAATGGAGAGAATATTACTAATTTATGGTACTTAAATTGCGAAACCGAAAAGGATTGCAATCCACCGATACACGTACACCAATGGAGATTTGTTCTCTAACTTTCTGTATCTAATTTGGGAATATTTTTTATCTTGTCTAAAAAACTTTCCCGCGTCTTTTCGCTATTTCCAAATCCTGGACGGGTAATACAGTACTTTGTACGGCTTGTCGATGGAGTGCATACTCTGAGATATCTTACTTTTGCGTGACAGACGTGTACGCTAATGATTTGGGGAGCGCAGGGGACCAGTATTATGTGTACTCTTAGATTCGTGCAGAATATATTTCACCGGTTGAGATTTTTCAGAAAAACGCTCGAAGTTTGAGATATCTAAGAGGATGGGAAATCCTGTCGACGTTCACTTTATGTGCTGACCAAGAAGTGTTCTCACGCACCGAGAATTTCTACGCTAGTTTGCAAACTACACGTCAAATCTGGACGAGCAATCTTAGAGGAGTAGAACTAGGGTCCTCTTAAGCTCACCAAAGTGTTTGGTGAGCTTGACTCTAAAATCCATCAAATCGATTTCAAATGACAAATCCGAATTGTTGAAATCTGCTTATCTTATGTGTGATTAGGGATGAGTAATGAGTGAATTAGAGTATGCTCGTGCTCGCTCATTTAATAAATGAGCGATTCGGAAATAAACGAGTTCAAGCGGTGTGATGTGTCTATATGTGAAATTTTTAAACATTCGATTAGTTTAGTATAAAGTCAATCGGTCAAAATTAGAAGGTTAATAAATTAATTTTAGTGCATTTATTTTTTGAATATTTTTTGACCACTTGACTTTATACTAAATTAATTCGAATGTTTAAAAATTTCACATGTAAACACATCACACGTAAGATAGACGAGTTTCAACGGTTCGAATTCATCATTTGAAATTAATTTAATGAGTTTTAGAGTCAAGCTCACCAAATACTTTGATGAGCTTAAGAGCATCCTAGTTCTACTCATCTTAGAGCATCTACATCGGTTAATGTTATCTTATTTCTAAATCGACGTTGCAGTTGCTATTTGATTTCAGCATTGTGCGTTCATTTCTTATTAAAGCAGTGTTTGCTTAACGACAGCATGGCGAAAAACTATAATTGTTGGAATGCAGGGCAGCAGAAATTAAATTTCAATTAATTGCTTTTCGAGCCTATTCAGCCATAGTATAGTTCTTATTTATTGCAGCGTTGCAGGTGCTTTAAACCTCAACATCTTTTTTCAAAACAATTGCAACGTGATTTAGCGAATTCCAATTGAACGGTTTCGGTTTGTATATGATAGTATGTCACTGTTACAACTACGAATATGTGTGTGTGTAGACGGATTACGATCTTACGTTTTTTTAAACTTTGTTTGTATGTATATTTATTTATGTGAAATAGAAAATTGAATGGCCTGTGAAACTCCGTCAAACCGCTATATTCGTGTTTTCCAAAATACTAAACATCACTAACGGATCAAACGCATCATTAATTGTTTTTAATCCGACCTAAATAGGTTTAGATGTAACGTTCGCTCCCAGATAAATCAATTTCATCCATTCAAAGATGATTTAGATTGCTAAGTACAGAATTGAGATTTGAGGATTTGATCCGTCTCATGATTAAATTGGCAATTTAGACGGAATGTTATTAGTCGAGTTTCCAAACTTGTATAGTTGTATATTACTTAAAAAGGGTATAATAAGACGAGGAAACAAAAGTCCTTGAAAAATTGATGTGACACCTGGACACGTGTTCAGGATCGAATTTGTTAGTCCAATTCTAATATGTATCCAAAGTACACCTGGACTCATTCTATAAAATATTAGAAGTAAAATTATAACCGTTCATATAATAAGTGTCACTTAAAATTTTAAATGATAATATTAACTATGAGAGAGTTAAAATGTACCTTCTTTCTGTGCTCCTGATGTGCACTTTTTCTTCATATTTTCATTTTTAAAATTTAAATAGTTGATTCGAACCTTTCAACGTTTTATTCGTATTAAAATGTGTTTGGAGACCAAATTTTATATTTTTTTTAAATTTTTTACTATTTTTTCAGAATTTTCTATTAAACTAAATAATAATAAAAAATTCAGCAAGTGATAATTTTCAAAAAAATTGAAAAAAATAGTAAAAGATTTTCAAAAAAATGTAAAATTTGGTCTCCAAGCACATTTTAATATGAAGAACACGTTGGAAGGTTCGTATCGACTATTTAAACTTTAAAAATAAAAATATAAAGAAAAAATGCACGTCAGAAGCACAAAAGGAGGATGCATTTTAATCCTCTCATTAACTATTAAATGTGAATATTAAAATAAAATTCATAAATGCTATCGTGTCCTTGGATTGCTTTCGTGGCGGTAGCTGAGCTGATTAGGTGGAGATAGAACCGAGTGTAGAGACTTCTTTCTTAAAGTGGAAATTTTCAAACAAAAAAAAGGGGGATTCGAAATGTCGAAATCAAAATCAGGAATGGTGGGTAGGATGGTGGATTGCATGTTGGACAGCTAATCGTCCTTATTCGCCGATTAAAATTTAGAAATAATCGGAGTATTTTTGGAAGGACCTACGTACGTACATGGTAGTTGAAAAATTGAATCCGATTCTAATATATATAGATACGAATTTATTGATATTTTGTGTCCATAAACGGTTTAATATTTATTATTCGATACGAATTTTAAATTTTAAAGATGGGTCCACTCTCCACATGAATTGTCCTACAATTCGAATTAAATTATATAATAAGAGATAATAAATAAAGTGTTTGAATATCAAGATATTGATATCGTGTTGGTGCATTACAACGGAAAATATATTATAAGAGAGAGAAAATAATCACACACAAAATAACATACTTTTATAAAAAAAATACACCAATGAAAAAAATAATTCTTCAACATTGTTCATTAATAATATTAAAATAGATTGTTCTAAATTTAAATTATAAATAAAAATTAATTAGTATAATAAAGTTCAATGAAAAATAACGTCGGTTTAGTGTCAAATGAAGATATCGTAATAATAGATATATTATACAGGTTGCATTTGTCAAGGAAAAAAATAAATATTTAATTGTTATAATTTATACTTCTACATATAAAAACAAAACATTAAAAATATGTAGAGAATAAATTGCAGAATATTTAATTAGATGGCTGGTATTCAATCCAAAGTTTTTTTCTTTTAATCAAAATAGTTGACGGATCAGAAAATCTACATGCTTAATATAAACATGAAGATACGTATTAAGCAAGTGAGAAAATTGTTTATGGCAAAGTCAAAATAATCAATATGAATAGCTTGATAGACTCTTTGTTTGAAAATATAGTTCGATGCAAAATTTTATATTTTCCATAATTTTTACAAGTAAAAAAATCACTTGATCTAAAGACTACGGAGTATATAAAAGTAGTATTTTTTATCTATCTAACAAAATAGTAAATAAATTTTAAAATATGTAAAAGTTATCCTCTAGACAATGGCGGATTCAAAAAATTCCAAAAAAAAAGATGCGGAGTGATTCATTACTCCACTTCGAAAAATTACTGCTTTTTTAGGAGAAGAGGTCCGATGCTCCGCTCTAATTAAGGTTCTAAATAGCGATTATAACGGCACAGCGGGGAGACATAAAAAAATCTATTGTGAATAGCATAACTATAGGGGAAACTATCATATATAGCGTTATTTTCTTTTCAAATTTTATATTCGATATTTCTACTAATTATCAACATTATCAATATTGGAGAATTGAGGTAACAACTAATCTAAGTCTATATTTTTTATCAATTACGCAAATAAGAAGGAAAAAAAATCTAAAAAGTAACACTATTTAATAGTTCATACTTTGTAATATTATATATTATAATAAACGAAGAGCAATTAATTTTATAAGAAAAATAAAGTAAATATACCTATTTAGATATTTTATATATTATATAATAATTAAAATCAACTTTCAATTGAAATGAACAATAATAATTTTACAAGTGAATACTATACGAAAAGTAATCAAAAGGAAGAATTAATATCTGAATATTTCTCGATATAGAATGAGAGAATAAATCACAAGTAAGAACAGAAACACATAGTTCGATTTAGCATACTTATTGTAGAAGACCATGTAGCATTACAAATAGGAATAGAAGCACAGAAGCCCATATAAATTGCAAAAAAAAATAACTCGTGTAGCATAGCGGTAGCAATAGCGCGTCACGCATAGCGCTAATAGAGATAAGCTATTACAATTATAGCGGTCATAGCTGAGTTAGCGCATTTTTATCTCATAGCTTAGCATTTATGGTCCGAAAAAAGAAATAGCGCCTCTATAGCTAGCTATTTAAAACATTGGCTCTAATTAATCAGGAGAGAAAAATAATATTTGCGTCGCGAGAAAAAAAGACAATGTGTATTGCATCGCCACTCGCTAGAAAAGAGAAAAAGGTGATTTGTGTCACCACCTCTCATTTCTCTTCTTTTTTTTTTTCCTCGACCTTGACTCTTTCTCTTTTCCGATTCTTCTTTTTTAAGTGATCAAATTCTACTTTTTGTTTTTTTTTTATCTATGAATTAAGATTAATTTGATAATTGACTAAGGATTTTAATATGATAATTAGGTAATATATTAATTTTGTCAAGGCCTTTAATTTGGTTATATTTTAATTGGGTAATTTGGTTATTGATCCTGACCTTGACTTCTACATTTTATGATATTAAAGATGACCAAGTATTTTAAGAAGGCATCTAAATCTCTAACTGGTTCAACTTTACAAAGACTAAAACAAATGGAATCTAATTTAGACTTCAATTACTCTCATAAGGTTAATAGTACCGAACAAGCACTCCTTCTGAATCATGGAAAGAGTTCAAAATACGAAGATCCGTAGAGGCATGCACGGTTTACTGTTATCAACTTGACTTAACTAGCCAAGTATTGCTATATTTGTTGTTCTTTATATGTTAAAGAATACTATTTATAATAACTTTTAATATTTTGAACAAATTTTGTATCTTGATTGAAAACTTGGATTTGCCGCTAACTTTATAACATTTTCATATGAATATCGTGTTGAACAGTTTATATTGACTATTTGAATTTTGAAAATTAAAGTATAGAAAGACGAAAATGTTTTATGCAAAATACCGTAGTCTGACTCGATTTCAAAATTTGACTTCAATTAAACCAACTGAATTACTAAATTGCCTTCGAAAAAACATTTTTCGTTAATATATGCATATTAGGGGAACTGATCGATCTATCAAGGAGTATATTTTTTTATTTTTTTTGTGCTAGCCTGCAAATAAGTCCTTCCTATATCGGATCCGTATTTATTTTTTCTAGAACCTCCAACCGTGAAATGATCAACAAAACGATACGGATGGATCATTTGATCATTTCACACTCGGATAAATTATAGAATGCTATCTGCTCTGAGATTGGTACCAACCAATCCGAATACTTTTTTTGTATAAGATCCATTTGAGCCATGTGTAGCTTTTGAGTACAGTCGCAAGACTTGTGAATAATTTATTTTTTTGATGATGGCAAACTAAATAATAAATTATTTGATTGACTAAAATTTGACCGAATTATTTATGAATTTTATAATTTTTTCCTGAATTTGACAAATTATTTGTGAATTTTTTATAATTTTTTTTGTTTTACTAATTTAGATTGAACTAGTGAGAACGAAGCAAAAAAAAATGTTTTTCTTTTTGGTTTTTTTTTTTAACTCTCTTGCAGGATTGAGATATTCGATCCAAAAAAACTTGAATCATTTTTGAATTATTCTCGAATCATAAATTTTTTAATCTTCTAAATTGAATCTAAATAATTCATTTGTCAATATGCTTTTGAGTGTGGTTAAAAACCTAGTGAACTCTATGTGCCGATTTCAATAGTGAAAATGTTATCAATAAAAATAAGATCTGAGCATCCTTTTTATTTTTATAAAAATTCTCAAGTTAATTATCAATTTTTATTATTCTTTGTTTCGCCAACAGCTGATACAATCGGAAAAATTTATAAAATACCCCTCCTTATTAAATCATCAAGCAAAATACCTCTCTTTTAAAACCTTTGACAAAATGCCCCCGTGAATTTCACTTTCCCCTGCCTCCCACTCCTCCCTAGAGTCTTTGATTAAATCACATTTCTATTTTAAATTAGCATATTTAAAGAAACTGTTCATACATATCAGTTTCTTAATTGTTACGTGTGGGTTTTTTTTTTTTTGTATAATTACATACAAAAATTTTACGCAACTTTGAATAGAAGCTATTTTTATACATGATGGATAATTACAATCCTTATTATTATAAGAATGTAAAATATTTTTGAAATTACATATTTAACGCACATTTCTATTTTCGTCATTTTAGTTGTATTTAATTTTACAACTAAAATTAAACTTTGTAACTAAACCCAATCGAATGAACAAAATTGCTGTAGCGCAAAATGATCAAGAAACATAAACAAGGTATACCTTCAGTTACACGTCGCGGAGCGCAGAGGTTTCTAGAAAGATCGAGAAGACAATCTCTCTCTATTTATCTCGGTCTCGATCTCGACAGGTGTCGAGTCTCTGCCTCCCGATTCTTTCTCCGGTTCTATGCTTTCTCAACTTGCACGGATTATTTATACCTAGCTATTCTCTTACCTTTCGGTCTCTTTTTGAATCAAGGGGGAAAAGTTACATTTTCAATATCCATTACTTGCGGGTAAATGCAGAATATATTAGACTGCAATCGGTTAAAAGTTAAAACAAACGAACAAAAAAGGTCAGAACTTATGGAGAGTTAAAGCAAATAAAAGGTTTCGTGAAAGTCGAATTTGTTGAAAAAAATAAAAGCTTCGAAAACGAAATGGCATGGTATCAAAGTAATAATCAATTGCTGGTGGTTATTGCAGAAGTTTAGGTTACAACCAATTGGGCAAGTGTATCAATCGTAATTTAATTTTTGTAAGATGCTTTAATTGAGTAAGATTAAAGCAACCTTAAAATTATGTTCGTTTAAACATAGAGCATCTGGTTTTTAACTCTGGAACATTATCTTTAAAACGAGATCATTTCTATAAAACCTTTTACATTTAATTGAGTAAGGTTGTCCTTCAAGTGGGGGTGTTAACGAGTACGTTAAGAGTCGGGTGGAAACATTTGCATTCCCGTATCCGTTATAAATAGTTCTTAGAGTAAAGATGTTGTCCCCTTTGAATTTGTCTCCTATCTGTCCCTCTAACAATCTTTCTTTTTTGTTCTCCCGTGTGGTCAAAATTCACTATTTTTAACCTTCCTTTTTTGTCCCCTAACAACCTTTCTTTTTTGTCCCAATCTGAACAGGTGTGAATATTATTAGTGTCAGATGTTAATATTGTTAGTGTCATATGTGAATACTTCATTAGTTAGATATGAATAGTTATATATATGAATATTTCATTTGTTAGATATTGAATACTTCATTAGTTATATATGAATACTTCGTAATCGTCAGTATGAATACTTCTTGGAAGAGATAGGGTGAGAGAGATGAATCTAACTTTAAATTTTGAATTGTATAAATTATTTTAAACATGTATGAATACTTTGTAATCGTCAGAATGAATATTTCATTTGTTTAGATATGAATACTTCTTTATTTAGATATGAATAATATATAGATTCGCTGTAGTGATCCCCAATCTTGGTAAATGTCGCTTTCAAACGATTGTGGTCCCCAATCCAGGCTGTCACAAGACGTCAGCGGTCCCCCTGGTTGTTACTGGTCCCCTCCAACTTGTGTTTACATATGACGAATGGTTCTAATAATAAGTATGAATACTACAAATTCGTAGGTATGAATACTATACGTTTTGACTATTAATAAAATAGCATTAATCTTGCTCTTTGGTGGTAGTTAGCACGTTTTAATTTTTTTTTTGTCTTTTAGTGCGGGGGACAGATAGGGAACTAAAGTAGGGGGACTGTTAGTTAATCCCTAGTTCTTATCCGTATTCTACTCTTATCCGTTATGAATTATCTTATCTGTATCCTACCCTTATCCATTATAATTGTTGGATAACGAAATGGTAGCGGATAAATAATGAATAATACTATTATAATATGTATTATTTACTAAATAATACATTAAAACATTCATTTCACAAAGAGTGGGTCTATGGTACTATGCATATTATGATTTGTTACCGTGCTACGGCTCTATATTTGAGTTTTCAAATCCTAACGGTCGATCCGAACCGTTCATCTTGTTCTACATATTAATATGTGTTTGGAGACCAAATTTTATATTTTTTGAAATTCTTTTACTATATTTTTAGATTCATTGAAAATCACTGTTTTTTGGATGGTCCATAATTTTCAAATCAAGTGATTTTCTAAATATCTAAAAAAATAGTAAATTTTTTTCAAAAAATGTAAAATTTGATCTCCAAACACATATTAATATGGAGAACAAGATGAACGGTTCGGATCGACCGTTAGGATTTGAAAACTCAAATATAGAGCCGTA
Organism: Carex pumila; assembly: GCA_033356055.1. Lineage (NCBI taxonomy): Eukaryota > Viridiplantae > Streptophyta > Magnoliopsida > Poales > Cyperaceae > Carex > Carex pumila. Next base: position 22,320 of record JARJHM010000582.1, read on the forward strand.
ACACGGTAACAAATCATAATATGCATAGTACCATAGACTCACTCTTTCACAAATATAAATACAAGTTTTAAATGTCTAAAATTTTATTAAAATTTGTTGAAATTTATTTATGTATTTCAATGGTTAATTAAGCGTAACACAACTATAAAAAATAGTTGGAGAATTAATATTCATTGCTCATTAATATATAAAATACATATTATTTTTTATAATTATCTGATTGGGAATTAATAGTTGCGGTTTCTATTTTAACGCAGAGTCGTGAATTAGTTTTTGCGAAAATCATGAATAGTGTTTTTACGATTGTCGTGAATAATATTTTTGCGAATACCACTGGTAGTATTTATGGCAAAAGAAATACCAACTCTCTGGTTATTTCTCGATGGACATTGATAGAGACATTAGACATTTGGTGCTTCAAAGCGAGTCAAACTTTAATTCTAATTCGAATTTGGAACAAGGTACAAAAGTTGTTTCAATTTATTTAAATGTTAAATAAATTTAGTTTTAGAAATCAATTAAGGAGCAGTCCTCGACTTTTGGTAGAAGTATTTTTTTTTTGTCTTATATTCTTTCCGCACCTTAAGTCTAAACAAAGTTCTGCAGTATATTTCCAAGCAAGATTTGACGCAGGATTCAAACAATAGCCCCACTGGGGGGCGATCCGATATTGGTATCTGACTGTCTCACTGGGAATGGTTTGGTGCTGATAGCTGGCCAACCCCCATTTAGGCGGTCAGGGTATTTAAAAAAAAAAAAACATAGCACCTGTTTCTCAACAATGTCTTATAGTTGTCCACTCTGCATCAGCACAACACCTGTCCTTCCACCCTCGCCCACCCTCATCCACCCATGCCTCAAGTTCTCCACCCCCATCAGTACAGTAACCTCTGTCTCCCTCTCTTCTCTCTAGTATCTCTACACGACTTGATGAGGCTCCGATTTTGAGAGAGAGAGGTCAGAGCCACTGCACGACAACTCTTACTATCTGTTACATCCAAACTCTAGATCGACACCTCTTTACCTCTAAACTGGTTACACTCAAACTACAAAGGATCAGAGGATACTACGGTGTGTGCCGACTTCCCCCACCTGCCACGAATTCGTATCCTGTGAGATATCTCAAACTTTGCGTAACTTTACGGAATATCTCAACCGTTTAAATACGTTCTGCACGAATCTCAAAACACACAAATACTGACCCCTACATCACCCCCGAATAGACATCGGCGGTCACGCAAAAGTTGAGATATCTCAGAAGATACGCACTCCACCCGTCACCATATCAGAAAAAAAAAAAAAAAAAAAAAAACACGTGATGCCTTATCCAACTGGTTACACTTAAACCAGTAGACATACGAAATAGGGAAAATTCAAAAGACCAAAAAAAAAAAGGTAAAGTAAAAGGAAGATTATGTTCTAGTGGATTTTGGGACTTCAGGATTTTGTGGCAGCAGTACACAACGTCGGCAGTAACAAAGTATAAAATAAAGATTTCTTTAACACGTCAATATCCACTTTTTGAATAAAATATCTAAATATCTGCTATCCCGAAGAATTCGAGAAATTGCCACGAAAGAAAATTCGATCATTTACAGTAAACCGTTCAACAAAAGAAAGCCCGATCGTTTGCAGTAAACCGTTCAACATGAAGATATATTAAAATGTGCTTATAAATTAAATTTTATATTTTTTAAATTAATTTATAATTTATTAACTATTTTATAAAATTATTATTTTTGGACTATTTAATTTTTATATTTATTTTAACAAATAGTAAAAAAAAAAAAAAAAGTTTGATCGGCAAGTATATTTTAATATATTCATCGCATTGAACGGTTTGGATCGATTATTTAGACTTTGAAAATATAGGATGCAATTCAGTGTCACTAAAAAAGAGTGTAAATGGGTCCCCCTCTCTCTCTATATATATACATACATGTATGTATGTATGTATGCATAGAGAGAGAGGTTGGCTACTCTATTTCCATATGCATATGAGGGTATATGTTTATAAGTTATTTTTTCGTTTTCAAAATTCAAAAAGTCGATCTGAACTGTTAGATGTGATATCTATATTGAAATGTACTTGGAGACCAAATTTTACATTTTTATGATTTTTTTTTACTATTTATTAAGCCACTTAAAAATCGTTGATCTAACGATGGCTTCTGATTTTACTGTTTCATTAAGCCACATTGGATCAACGAATTTGAAAGTGACTTAATAAATAGTAAAAAATTTTAGAAAAATGTAAAATTCGGTCTCCAAGCACATTTCAATATAGAGGTCATATCTAACGGTTCAGATTAGTGTTTTGGATTTTGAAAACAAAAAAATAACCTTCATATGCTTATGGAAGTAAAGTAGCCAACCTCTCTCTCTCTATATATATATGAGGAGGGTTCAAATGCCTCTTTTTTTAGAATTATAATAATTCAAAATTTAAACCTTCAAAGTCAAAATAAAACCGTTGGATATGATCTACATCATTTTATCTATGCACGTGTAAAAAATTATGACATTTCAATTTTATTTGAGCAGTCATCAAGAGCTTGTAAAAAACATACTGATGTGGATAATTTACAGACGTTGATTTTTGAACTTATTGATTCACATAAAAATAAAATTGAAATGTGATAATTTTTTATGAGCACGTAGAGAAAATAATATAGATCACATCTAATGATTTTATTTTAACTTTTAAGTTTTAAATTTTGAGTTATTAAAATTTTTAAAAATGGAGGTATGGTGGAGGCACCAAAAATGGAGGCATTTGAACCCTCCTCTCTCTCTCTCTCTCTATATATATATATAGGAATATGCTAGCATGCTACACGTAGCATAGAGGCCCTCTGTGCAACAGCTCAATATTTGACTTTTCAAAATCCTAACGGTCGATCCAAACCGTTCATCTTGTTCTCCATATGAATATGTGTTTGGAGACCAAATTTTACATTTTTTGGAATTTTTTTACTATTTTTTAGATTTATTGAAAATTATTGTTTTTTTATGGTCTAGATTTGTTGAAAACAACGACTTTCAATAAATCCAAAAAAATAGTAAAAAAATTCCAAAAAATGTAAAATTTGATCTTTAAACACATATTCATATGGAGAACAAGATGAAAGGTTCAGATCAACTGTTAGGATTTTAAAAAGTCGAATATTGAGCCGTTGCACGGAGAGCCTCTATGTTATGCGTAGCATGCTAGCATATTCCTATATATATATACTAGCATCGTACTTGTGCATTGCAACGGAAACAAATTATTTCATTATAAAATATTATAAAATGAAGAAGATCAAGCATTTCATATATTTCATTATTTGCGTGACCTTTTTGAAAATCAACCATTCAAATACGTGCTGCACAAATCTCAAAGCCATAATAATACCGATATGATACAGATACGACGTTACGGAAATTTTCAAAAATGAAGGATACGATACGGCTATTAATATATATAGAGAGAGAGAGAGATGGGCTATGGTGCATTGCAATGCATGGAGGGTTTTGTGCATTGGACCATAAATCTAAAATTCAAAATCCAAATGGCCGATCCGGACCGTTCATCTTGTTCTCCATATTAATATGTGCTTGGAGACCAAATTTTATATTTTTCTGAATTTTTTTACTATTTATTAAGTATTTTACAAAATTGTTAATCCAACGGTGGCTGCTGATTAATATGTGCAGCACGTATATTATTTTATATATGATATTTATATAATTATAATTTAAATCAAATTTGTAGAGAAAAATAGTTAAATACTATATTTATCTACAAAATAATATATGTGAAGTATAGTGTAGTGGTAAGAATTTTGGCACCAACAGAACTCAACTGGGTTTGAATTCTGCCTTTAGCAGAAAAAAAGAGTGCACTAGGCTCGGTCCGCAGGCGCCGTGCGTGGTTCAGAGGCGTGGTCCCGGATGCGGCGCGCGGTCTACGGGCATTGGGATCATATGCAGCGCGACCAATGCATGCTTAATTTAGAAAATGTGCTTGGAGATATTAAGCTGATTATCCCGGATGTTGAAGCACATAACTTAATTTAGAAAATGTGCTTGGAGATATTAAGCTGATCATATGCAGCGCGACCAATGCGGTGCGTGGTCCCGGATGTTGAAGCACATAATTTAGAAAATTCGTCTATGTGCGATCTAGAAATTCAACAGCTAATTATCCTTCTGAAAAAAAATAGTAAATCAGAACTCTTGCATGACCTAGATATTAAGCTCCTTAATAAGGATGATATATATATATATATAGAGTAAGGCTATGCTACTTTGCGAATTAAGCATGTTGTTTTAATTCGCGCTCATATCTCTAGTTTCGAAGTCTGAATAATAGATTCAAACCATTAGATGTTTAATTTATATTAAAATGTGCTTGGAGACCAAATTTTACATTTTTGCGCATAATTTTTTCCCGCTTAGATACTGGTTGTATCTCTGGCCAACTCACATTGATAAAATTATAAACGACAACAAATTTATAAATAAAACCCAGTTAGGTCGGAGTTTTAAGAATTGAAATATATGTTTGTTATTTTTCTTAAAAAGGCTTATTATAATAATCAAATTTTCAAGAATTCAATTTTTTGGATTAATGGTGAGCATATATGCATTAATTTGATGTATTCCGATTCAAATTTAGAAAAACAAATCCACCTTGCTTGCAAGAATCAAAATAATATTTATTTTTATTTCCATCTACTAATTGGATACCATCCATGCTGAAGATAATTGTTAGTGTCTTACATTGTAATTAAATGTAGAAAAAAAATATCTTGATAATATATAACTTTCTGTGTGTTAAAATATGGAGATTTTTTTTTTGCATCTCATATTTTATATTTTATATTTATACCTCAAAAGTATTTATATAATTTTTTTATGTAAAGTTCTCGCTATTGTTATTTTTAAATGATTATAAGAAAGTTTAAATCAAATACTGTCAAATAAACAAAATATAAATTTAAGAGTTTATCTTTCTGATAACGCATTATATAATCGTGTAAATTATTTTATCATGATGCATATTAGTATATATAATTAAAAAGAACGTATTCAATATATATATATTATCTAACTCGAAAAAATGTTGAATTTAAAAAAAAAATTATTGTTTGAATTATATATTCTTTAAAAAAAATATGCACTCAATAAAGTCTAAATTTCTCTCGAATAGGGGTGAAAACGGAGCGGATATGGAGCGGATAATGCTGATACCATATCCGCATCCGTCGGATAATGAGCGGATACGGATACGGATACGGATAGTAAACGGATATCAAAATTCAAAACCAAATCCGCGTTAAACGGATACGGATACGGAACGGATAGTCTACGGATACGGATTCGAATACGGATATAAAACGAATAATGGTCGGATAATTAAGATATATGAACTTATAAGATACAAATATTAATTAAAATATTAAATATAAATATTAATGAATTTAGAAGAGATGGGAGATAATCTATTCATATAATATATATATATCAAATAAGTGTATGGTAACAAAAGATGTTGTGGTGTAGTGATTTGAAGTTTAGTCTAAAGACATTAAGATGGGAGGACATGGGTTCAAATCCCACCTATAGCAAATATTTATTTCTCTTTTATATGAGTCCGGCCAAACTATCCGAATCCGGATAATCCGGATATCTGCTCCGTTTAGGACTCCGTATCCGGATCTTTTATAGATTTTTGAAAATTATCCGAATCCGGATTGTATCCGGATACAGAGCGGATATCCGCCGGATAATCCGGCTCCGTTTTCACCCCTACTCTCGAAGCAATTAAAAAAGAAAAAGAAAAAGTTGGCATTAAAGATTGGGTGGATCTGACGACACGCTATTAACGGAATAATTTTTAGAAAAAAAAATATAAAACAGCTGTTAGCGGTTAGAAGGTCCGAAATAAATTTGTCATATATTTTGCTGGCTCCTTCGAAAGATGCGGTTCAAATTGATTTATATCTTTCGCAAGCTACAAATCGTAATCAGCTTTTCTTAGGTCCACACAGATAACGCAACTAATTAAACATTCGATTAAGATAATTTATTGCAAGTTGAATATCAGTTAGAAGTTACAGTTCACATAATATTCATGTAATTGAAATTTAGTAGGATTCAAATGTCTCGTATTTTGTTTAGATAGTTATAAAATTATTTTAAACTTTATATTTTTTTAGATAGTTGTAAAATTATTGTTATTAGATGGTTCATAATTTTTTGAAAATAATAATTTTGTATTTATTTAGAAAAGGAAAATATTTTTCAAAAATATAAAATTTCGTACTCCAATATATTTTAATAGGAAAATAATGTTGAACAATTTGAATCGACTATTTAAATATTGAAAACGGAGATAAGAATGCGATGCATGAAAGGCATTAAGCATTTGAACCCTACTCATTGTTATCACATCTTTAGAAGTTTTGATGTACAGCCGGAAAGAAAGAAGTTGCCGGTTAAAGCAGTTAAATGGTTAATATATGAGGTGAAATCATGTAGTGTGAATGGAGTCAATTGACTTCAATTATTATTATTTTTTTTTTATAGATTATGATAACAATCTCCGCAAATAACTCCCCATAAACTATCAAAAAATTCACGGAGAGACCGCTCAATTGTTATTAAGTTGTTAGTGTTTAACTTGAAACATGAAAATATTTATATTGAATTTGCAAGTATTAATCCCTATGCAATGATCTCTATTTATGAAATAAATCAATCCGTCAGTTATCGTCGCACAAATTTTTTTTTTTTTGTATTGTCCCCGCACAACTGGGGGCCATTAAATAAACAATCCTCTCACACAATGATAAATACTTGACAGTTATATCCGCACAAAATTTTCCTTTTTTTTTGTATCGTCTCCGCACAACTAGAGACCAATAAATAAACAATCCCTTCACCCATGATAAATACTTCTCAGTGAAAGATATGTGTTTTAAAAGTTATCATTTTTTGTAATGATTTATGTATTGTTCATGATTTTGAATATTATTATTATATTCATGTTCCTTGAGATTAATATGTTATATTTTAGAAGTGTTCAAAAAGATGCACTTGGTCTTGAACCATAGAACTCTTAAAAATGAGAAACATATAATCCTAAAAATATGTTCACAATCATGGTAATTAAAAAAGAATATTAATTACCAAGGAAGATTGTCATGTAGATTAAAGTACATTGAAGTTCTATAAATGTTGATAAAGGATTATCATTTAATTACATGAATATATAAAATGTGTATTTTATATATTGAACATGACCTAAATGAATGGAACATTATATGGATTTTGTTTTGTGCATTAATGTTTCCACTGTGTCTTTAGAATCTTAGATATGAGATGTGTAGGTTTTTCACATGAGAAACATATAATGTGATTGCTATTTAAATACTATCTTATGATAGGAATAAAATAGTAGTTCGTTGTGTACAACTTGTGCGGGAGAAATCTATATATTAATATTATCATTGTCCCTCAATTTGAGTTATGATATTACGGGGCCCCTTAGTAAAGTGGAATTATGTCGCATGCAATATAACTGATGTAGTTATAATTATAATTCACTTGAGAGACCAAGAAAACAAATATAGTGCAAAAATGACCCGATCCTGTTTTGCATATTATTCATAATATCATCTGACAGGGATAGATACAAAATTAGTGGATTGAGTAAATGATTACTATGTCGTTTGGATAACTATAATGTAATGATAGAATCTCTTATAGTCAATAATATAAAGTTTTATATTATTGCCAAGATGACATAGATCCTCTATATGGTCACACCAACTGAAGAGAAACAACAAGTATTTTACATTTCATAATGATGTATAAGATAAAATACATGTGATGAAATACTAAAATAAAATGTCATAATATGACATGCTTAGATCATAAATAAATTTATGAAGTTATGCAAATATTATTTGGTATAATGCTTAAATACATTATAAGAATAATATAAATATTGTATAATAGAATAATATGAATAATATTATTTGTTCATAAATTAATTTATTGAAACCAACCATAAGATGAGATTAAAGAGAGCACGAGATGGCTAAACAAGGCTAGTGGCATTTGTGTAATTGATTCAAACCCTACACAAAGGGTTGCCCTAACCTTTGCCTATTTAAGGGGGCTTATTTGGGAGAAAAATAAGCTAATTTTCTGTCTATAACACTTGCCAAAATCAGCCCCTTTGAGCAGCCACGTTTTTCCTTTCTCCTTAACCAAAAGTTGAGAAACTTGCTTTCTCATCTTCTCTTGTTAGGTTTAGCTACCAAGAAATCAAATAATTTGTTGATTTAAAGATCAGGAGGTGGTTGTATCTAAGCCTTGAACTCCACATCCATCTATCTAAGAGGTGTGGTAGTTCGTTGTTTAGGTTCAAGGTGAACCAAGAGGTGCTTCGAAAAGAACGGCGATTTCAAGAGATCTAGAAGGAAAATCGACTTCCCTCTAACAAGATATTTGACAATCTCTTTAGGTATAAATTATTATCTCCTCTTGTATAAGAAATGAATAAATTTATTTATTGTTATTTAGTGCACATTAGGTACTTAATGAAACTATTAAGAAGTTGCGTGTTTGCTATTGTCATATAAATAACGTCCTTTGTGTATTGAGCCAAGTGGTGATAGAAAAAAATTTTAAATTCTCACCACATAGACATACACATGAAATCCCTACACTCAGACATAATGATAAATACTTTATGTTACATGGATAAATATTTCTCATAAACAATTGCAACTTTCGGTAAAACATCAATGATACTTCTTAGACATAATAATAAATACTTTATGTTACATGGATAAATATTTCTCAGACATAATTACAACTTTCAGTAAAACATCTGCGACTTAAATAGACTAGATGAATATTTTATGCTACATGGATAAATAATTGACAGAAATAATGATAAATATATTTTTTTTAACTTTGTTCTTGGACTTGTCAATAAGTAATATTTAATCAAATCAATGTATCATAATGCCAGAGACAATGATAAATATTTATCAGAAATAATGATAAATACTTTTTGAACTTTGTTCTTGAACTTGTCAATAAGTAATGTTTAATTAAATCAAAGTATCATCATATCAGAGATAATGATAAATACTTCTTAGATATTATGATAAATACTTATCAGAAACAATAATAAATACTTTATTGAAATCAATAAATAGTTAAACATTTATTAGCGGGGATTGTTATTAGAGGAGGGTATAATCAATGCGGAGATTGTTATTAAATGATAGTATAATTAATGCGGAGATTGTTATTAAAAAACAGTATAATTTAATGCGAGGATAAATCAAAATTATTAGCATGATAAATGGGAGGATAAATGACGATTAAGGAAGTTAATATTGAGAGAGAGTGCAGAGATAAATGGAGGAACTAGAGGTAAGGGGAATGATATAATTTTTTATTTATATATGTACGATTTTCTATTTAATTTAAATAAATGTCATGAGTACAGTAAAATAGAGTATTCGCCCTGATTATTGATATCTCACAATATCAGCTTCTCGCCTCATCTATAGTTCTGTGCTCCAATTGAGGGTGTATTTGGATGAAGCAAGAATAATACTAACTCGAGAATAACACTATTTTTTTGAGCTATTCGATATTTAAATAGAACAAGAATAATACTAACTCACTATTATTTATTTGTCTTATATAAATTAGCTCACTATTCTACTAATATTATTCTCAAACTCAAAGATTAACTATATTCTCGCTATATTCGTGATTTTATCCAAACGTACAAAGAATTCAAACGAAAGTTGGAGACCGTTCGCCGTAAGCCCGTAAAAGGAGGGGTTGTCAATTACAATTAAAATTGCGGAACTTCCTTTCAGTTAGTAACTTAGTATTAGAAAAAAAAAAATTTAATGTTGGCACCGCATCGGTGAACACTTTAATATTAGTCGGCGTACATATATTCTCAACACATCACTCATCGGTGACACGCTGGTAACATCAGCGCATTCTTCTTTAGTACACAGAAATATCTGGTCTGCATCCCAAGCTATTTGTTTTTAAATAAAATAAATTGAATGTGTGACTTGTTTTGTCAAAATTATTGGAAATGTTTAGGATCGGATCTATATAAATACTGTACAAAATAAATTTCGTTAAAATAATAGATATATAATTTATATATCGGCATAACAAATTATTAAATATGATACTTATTAATTATTATTTTATAAAATAATAAATACGAAATAGTTCTACAGAAGCTAATGAAAACAAAAATCATACCTTCTATTTGATAGGCTAACAAAGTATTTATTTATTTTTATTCATATTCATCTTATTAGATACAAGATCTATAAACCGTCTATTTTATCAAAATTTGTGTTGGACCACTTTTCAAAAACTACCCCTAAAAATTAAGAGTTACAATGCACAACACAAAATACTGCTATTAAAATGGATGTAAATCTACACGATACTAGTCGGATAAAGAAATTCATTGACATTTCTCTTTCTCCCTCTCAAAGATCCGTAGTTCATACTTCATACTCTGGCTTCCAAACTTTACGAATTATAATTTCTTTAAATGTACACAGTCGTAAGACCTTGGCGTGTGTTTATTGCTTGCGGTTTGCAATATACGTGATGCGAAATGGGCCGAAAGAGCGTGGGACGGTGTTACCGGGATACCCGCTGCTGAGATCTCATACCAAGCCGGATTATTTAATTAAAAGAAAACACACTAGACAGATCTAAAGCATTATTTATACATGTGATTAAGCCTCTAATCGAAGCAACCTTAACAATGATTACAGGTGGCGAAAAAACGGTTACTGTCGATAATTAATTGTACATCCAGGATAAGACCGTTGGACGCGTGGCGTTGCGTTGCAGTGACGCGTGTCGACCTATCCTTTCTTTGTCGGCACCTTGAACTCTGAATCAGTGGTTAGCTTTATTGTGATCTCCAGTTAAATAAATGGACATCTCCAGTTATTTCTCTGAATTGAAATCAAGGTCTCGTTTCCTTTTGCAAGAGGTCAGTACTCAATTGTTGTATCTAGCGGGCTTTGAAAGGAAATTGTACCTTAGATTTTGTATCGCTGTGTAATCATCCTAGTCCGATTTGGGATGGAAACAGCTCGATAAGGCCAATATGGGCCGTACCAGTCTATTTTTGAAATCAATTTAGTAACTGCCAATCCAGAGACTTTTCATCTCCTGGTATTCTCCACCGACTATACCCAACTCAACAAACAGAGTCGAACCGTTCATCTCGGATTTTAGAGCTAATTAGCTTCTAAAGAACTGCATTAGCAATAATTTGTGAAATGAGATTGAATGCTTAAGTATGGTACGTAATGAAATAAGAACTCTTATATCAGTCTCTAGTTTATGAGTCCATAAAAAAAGAACTCTATGAAGATTTAACTTCTGTAATAATTTGTTTGATATACACTAATACGCACATGAAAATCAAGCAACATAATTAGATGTTAGTATGAAAGACAGAACTTAGATGTACTTGAAATTATAAAAATTTCATCCTCATACTCATGTAATCAATTATATCCCGTGAGACCAAATATGATGCAAAGGTTTCTATATTAGATCGGATCGGCAGGGACGGATCAAGGATTTTCGTTAGAAGAGTAAAAAAAATACCGAATCAAATTTAAATCCATTAATTAATTAAATATTCAATAAAAAAATAATACTTTAACTTATAATCTAGTCTCCTTCATAAATATCATATATCTACTTGTAAATTATAATCTAGTGATTAGAGCTTAATTTGTGTTGATAAAAAATTTGAATTCAATTCTCACTAACCACAATTTGCACATTTTAAATTTTAGGTCCACTATTAAAATTTTATAGTTCCGCCTGTCACTGCGGATCCAGAAGCCAGGACATCTCGTTCTTATTTCTCAAGGCGACTATTTCAGTTATTTCGCGAGTAAATAATAAACCCACCCATGCTGAGATTTCAGCTAAATTGGCGTGGCAGGCTCAAAGGGACCAGTGTCTCAGTGCGTGGACCTGTGTTTTTTATTTTTTTGGTGAAAATGTGCGTGGACCTGTGGGGACAAAAGCGTTGCATGACAGAAGCCTGTCGATTGTTTTGGACATGGTACGTACTGCGGTCCTCCTCTTGCTTTTATAGTGTCCGTACGGACGTCAGAAAATAACCTTTTTATCTACTCTACAACACTGGAGGTGTCCGTTTCCTCTTTGGTTTCGGAAACTTGCATAGTTTTTTTTGATAGAAAGAAACTTGCATAGTTACCTACAAATAAAAGGACTCGTAGGCTATAGTTGCATGTATAGGATATAGCTGCATTGAACGCATCAGCTATTGTTATTTTATTTATTATTTATTTATAGGTTGGAGGAGGGGGAGTGCGTATCCGTTCGGCAACTAAGGTGCAATTAAAAGAACGAACCGTGCAGATTAATTCTATTCAAATCAAACTAAATTCGGTAGCTGCTGTGATTCTAGGGGATTGCTTTAAAAATCGTGCCAAGTGAAATGAACGGACCGGATTTGCAGCTTGCACCTCATACGGATATATATATATATATATATATATATTTTTTTTTTGGGGGGGGGGGGGAGAGGATACGGGAACACTATCCTCGACGGAGTTTTTCCGTGCGGAACTTTTAATCTGTCCGTTCGTTTCAGATAGAATAGACTGGATTAAGGGTTCAAAAAAATCACGTAAGATTTGATCTGGTCCGTTCGATTCGAAACAAACGGGCCAAATTAAAAACTTCGCATGGAAAAACTCCGCAGATGATACTTTTTCAGAGAACACGTATCCTCTGCATTAACTCAAAAAATATTCTTTTGAGTTAATATATCTAGACTGTTTGATTTTATACGGAACTAATCTGATTGTCTAATTTTAATACGTGGGTCCTTTAACATTAGCGCGGATCTAGTCTGCACGTATTTGAAAGCAAATCGGACTTTGGGCCATCCGTTTGTAATTTGCTTAAGTCACAATTACTTTGGGGGTGATCCGAATTAGTAAGGATACAAGTCGCAATTAAGTGAAGTTTTTACGTATCGTGTCATGGTTAAAATTGTGTAAAAAGATCATGACATGCAAATGATAAGAGTCCGTATCATCTTAGATGTTTGATCAAATTTTCAGTTTATCTAAAGCTGGGTTATATGTTTTTGGATATTTATTTGGAATGCAGATAATCAATATTAATATTATTGTGTTTTGATATTCGTACAAAAATTCAAAATATGAGATATCTCGAGAGATGCGAATTCTGAATGATAAGACATGTTAATTAGCCACGTCGGGATCAATTCATGTGTATTGTGTCAGTATTTTTGAAAAATAGTTATTACACGTCAGTACGCGTGTTTACGATCTTTCTTACTATTATTAAATTTAGAAGTTAGATGAAATTATTATGAAATAATTACAAAATAGAATAAGATGAAGAAAATATTAAAATAAAATAAGACACTTCTTTACGTAACGCTTATATGAACAAAACTAAAATTTGACACGGTGAAAACCATCTCCTTTAAGCTCCGCTTCCCCGATAAGCATTTTAACATTATTTTCATTTTGAGAGAAAAAAAAATCTTCTATTTCTTTTCTTCCGTAAAGTCCAATCCAAATACAATGTCACTGCTTGAGTCGCTTATGATGCAAAATTAATTAATTTTGCCACTAAGCGTCTTGTAATTAATGTGGAAAAGTTAACAACGTTATTCACATTAAATTGATTCGCACGAGCAATCCAGAGACTCAATGACCGATCACCCATGGGCCCCAAACATAGACAAGTCTAGACCCGTGCCGATGCTTAAATTTCAACATTTATTATAGTTTATGACTTCTGACTATTGATTTAATAAATATAACTTATTTATATTAGTGTACCTCAAGTTATATCCATCACATCGGCATCCAATAAATTTAGCACAATAATATCATTTCTGTAAGATTGTACTGTTTATCTAAATTTGTACGTCTTCCTATCGCTGTAAAGCTTTTGGAAAAGGTGCATGTCAAAGCATAATTAGAAGGAAAAAGAGCACCTTTACTTATAACGACGTCTTAGTTTTTCATATTTAATAACCTTTAGAAGGAACTCAAATCGGAATCATACATGTAACCAATGTTATCATAATTGGACCAGACATCGATAAAGTTTCAAATTAATGGTTTATTGGTTATATCAATGATTCAACTGGTTCAATTGCTGATTTATTTGAATGCTCAAATATGAATGAGATATAATATAATAATATATTTATTCGTGAATTTTCACCTACATATTCAATAATATAATATAATATCAAATTTATAAATATATTTCAAATTTATCATCTAACTAAAATGAAAATACTAAATTTATTAAAAATAACTGAATGTTTTATAATAAGGTAGAAGATAATAACAACCAAATTTCTTTAATCTAATAATTATTCAGACATTATTTTATAATTACAATAAATTATGTTCTTAATAAAAAATAGAGTGACGTAACAAAAAAAAAATAACATATGCTATTTTGAAAAGAAATAAAAAAATACACAAAATACACATAGTTTTTAACTTTTTATACTATACATAGTTGTTTTAAAATATCTTAAATCTTGAGGCTTTATCTATAAATTTAATAATATAAAATATATTACTAGTTCACATGTTGCAAGATACCAATCTTTTATAGCTTAGTAACTAATAGTCATTCCCTACATTACTACATTTCTCTCTCATTTAAAGCAAGAAAATTACAAAAAACTGAATTCATGTAAAAACTCGGGTCTTTTAAGAGAATGAGCTGTTTTTTTTTTTAAAAACCGATTAAAGAAACTGATTTTTACTAGTTCGATAGCACATACGATTTTGTACTACAAATTAAATCGGAAAGAAGTCTGAATCCGGTTTATTTTGGTCCCACCATCCGGTCCGATCCTATTATAATAACAATGCATATAACAGCAAATGATTGGTCCATCTCCAATTTATGTTATCATTTTAAATTTGGAAGGAGATATATTTATAAGAGGAGTGTTCAAATGCACCTAAATGAACTCTATCTTTCAAAATTTTTTTCTTCGTTTTCAAAGTCTGATAGTCAATCCGAACCGTTAGATATGATCTATATATTAAGATGTGCTTGGAGACCAAATTTTATATTTTTTAAAATTTTTTTACTATTTATTAAGCCACTTTGAAAATCGCTGATTTTATATTTTCTGGACCATTGGATTAGCGATTTTTCAAAGTGGCTTAATAAATAGTAAAAAAATTTCAAAAAATTATAAAATTTGGTCTCTAAGCACATCTTAATATATAGATTGCATCTAATAGCTTGGATTGACTATTCGAACTTTAAAAATGAAGAAAAAAAATAAAATACATTTGAGTGCAAAAAAATTTGGGTGCATTTGAACCCTCCTCTATTGATAAAAGGTGTGAACGAATGTTTAGGAGAGAACTTGAAACGGAGCTTCTCGTTTGTTCAAATGGAATCATGTCGATTGTGAATAAAATATTTGAATAATAGACAGTTGTTATTTTTTTTCTTTGATATACAGTTATCCGTGATGTCCAGTTTAATCATAAAAAATACCTCCATTTATGGAACAAAGCAATAAATTGCAAAGTTCTATGCAAGGGGATCATTTCAACTTAATTACATCCACCGAAATTCATCTTACGTACGTCCGATCTAAACCGTCTGATATGAAATTTGTACAAGTAAATTTAAAAATGCACAAATCTCTACCATTCCGTGAATCTAAACTATCTACATGAATATCAACACAGATCAAACAATTTAGATCGAATATCAAGCAAATTTAGGTCCGATACATGTTGTAAGCCATATTCTTCCGGGAAAAAATTCTGTAGAAAATATCATAAAAGAGGAGAGAAAAACAAAACGTATATTGCTAAAAATTTTATGAGTAGAAGAATCGGTAGAAATTATAATAATCCAAAGTTCTAACTATATATCTTTTTTCTTCAGAAAAAATTGAGATGTATCCCGATTCTTTGTGACTTCATCATATGAAGAGCATAAAATAAATCAAGAAGTCATAAATAATGGAGCCATATATATTTTTGAAAAATAGTGGTATTACCACTGATTTCACAAAAATCAAGCATACTTGATTTGGTATTCAAAATAGGTACCAATATCAAATATGAAAAGTCTTACAACAAGTCGACATCAACAGACATAAAAGTATATAAGTAGCAACAGTATCACAGCAAAAGCTAATTTGCAAACAAAATGAAACACTAAGCACATGAAAATCTCAGAAATCAATTACATTTTAGGAGACTAGTAATCCAATAAGTCCTCATCCGATGGCTCGTCTTCGGACATATGACCTGGGGGTTGCCAACTCCAAGAACTTGGATTAACTCCTCTTCCTCCATTATCTGATCTGGAAGGTCCTTAATATCACCTGAAAGCATTAGGCTTAATTTTAAGTAGGAATCGTCAGAACTAGACTTACACTAAAAAGTAGTTAAAGAGATTATCTTAAACCCCAATGATTTAGCAGAAATGAGAGTAGTATTATCATTAAAAATAACTCTATTTCTTTCTAACCATACATATCATAAGATAACTCCTCTTAACAATTCTACAAGAAATCTATCCTTTAAGGGGATAGAAGCATCAAGTAACCATAAATAATCTAAAGAATTACATGTAAATGTGAATGAATTATGTGTTGCAAGCCAATTCCAAATCAACCGAACATACGAACAATGTATAAATAAATGGTCAGTATTCTCATGTAGGTCACAAAATGCACAAGTAAGATCTCCTGGCCAACCTTTTTTTGCTAAGTTAACTTTAGTGATAATTTTATCTCGTCGGACAAACCAAAGAAATATTTTGATTTTTAAAGAGATATGAGATTTCCAAATTGTATCATATTTCGAATTTGAGATACCACCATACTCTAACCATTTATAAAAAGAATGAACAGTGAAATGATCATCTTGTGACCATCTCCATATGAATCTATCATCCAAATGAGAAGACAAAGTAAAATGTTGAAATTTGTGATGCAAGGCAAGCAACCCAGTCCTATAAATACTAGTTATTTGCCTTTGAAAAGACAAACTTAAATGAGAATTAGAAAATACCCCGGCCACAGAAATAAATCTATCAGTAACAATAGAATAAAGGTTTGGAAATTGATGTTTTAAGGTATGTTCATTACACCATCTATCTGTTAGTTTGTAATAATCTAGAAGTCAATAATACGATAAATTAATCATAAAGCTTTGTTCATGAATTGAATGTTTATTTATATATCATTTTGTTGCATTGAGTATTATTGCATTTATGGATCATTGATAGGCCTAAATTATATATATATTTGATCTGATTTTTATCACGAAATAACACCAAATATCTTGTATTTTGAATATAAAGCGAATAGATTACACCTAGGATCAAGTTACTGCGTTTGCTTGGTTTTAACTTATAGGAAATGAAGAAAAATGAAGAAAAACCGAAGAAAAATGCCCACTGCGAACACATGGTTTGGAATATGGCCAAAATAAGTACTTAGATGGATTTCTGGACGCCCGCCAATTTTAAAAAGATATAATAAGCTACACATCAAGATATGTGCGGATGCACGGATCTCGATGCAGCCGCACTCTGGTCGCACATGAAAAGCCCGAGCCTAGTACGGATCTCGATGCATCCGCAGTGCGGATTGTGAAAACGCAGTGCGGATCCCAGTGCGGATTGTGAGGACGCAGTGCGGATCTCAGCACGGATGGTACTGTAGCAGTGTGGATTGTGACGACGCAGTGCGGATGGTACTGTAGTAATGCCGATTGCAGTGCGGACGCACTGTAGCAGTCAGCCAAAAATAGAGTTTGAACTTAAAACGGTAATAACTTTTGACTCATAACTCCGATTAAGGCTTATGACCACTTTTTGGAAAGCTAGCGAGAAGATCTACAACATGAGAAACTAAAAACTAAAATTTTTCTCAGTGCGTTTCAGCGCACCCGCAGTGCGGCCCGGAGAACCCGCACTGGACCCGCAGAAAGCCAAAATTGCATGTTTTTGACAGTTTTTCTATTTTTGGTACATCATGGACGCGTTTTGACAGCCACATGTGGACAAGACAATACTGAAAAACAATCCAAATATAACACCCACTAACTCCACTTCCTAGGCTCTTAATTGGACATGATTCTTGGCTATAAAAGAGGGCATCTCATCTCTTCCCATCCATCACCTCTTCCCATACATTCATCATCCCTCATTCTTTCACTCTCTCTCTACACACTTAGCAATAAATTCTTGAGAAATGAAAGCTTTCAAGCAAGGAGAAGAAGGGTTTCATGAGGAAGAAGTCGGCAAGATAGAGGGTCTTGATTCAATAAAGGGTGTAATCATTTCTTTATTACATTTCTTCTTACTTTTGCCAATTTTTGTAATGGATCTCTCCATGAGGGAGTAGATCTCTCTCTAGGGGTTTAGGTCAATGCATGAACTTGTTTAATTCTATTTTATTCGGTTATTTATTTTTATTATGATTGTTTTATGAGATTTGATTGTTAATTTCTGTGATTTAATAATTTGTGTTAATTACATAGTTAGTACTTGAATTGTAGTATCCCGTTTTGGATTCGAAAGAACTAAAATTGACTGTGATCAATAGGATAGTACCAAATTATGAATGCAAATACCCTAGGTTTAGATTAAGATTGTAACCAATTTAATCTAAGCCGGAACTATAGAAATTAAGGTTAGGGACTTGGTGAAGAACCTAATCGTGAAGTCAAACCCTAATTAGGACATCTCAATTCAAATCGGGTATTGGCATGATGGACTTAATTGCGAAGTATCAATATTTGAGGAGAGGAGAGACTAACAAGAGCTTATAGGTCTAGGTAGCTAGGGTGGGGAACTTTATTGAGAAGTTCGAGTTACCTAAGCATGTTATTAATTTACGAAAGTAACCCTTAATAACATACTAGGTTAGAAATCTCGTCAAATCATACATGAATTCAAACAATTACCGAATTAATAGAGTTAGCAAGGAATTGTAGACTAAAGACCCCTAGATCTCTAAATCTTAAAAGCAAACCAATTCCCTTCTTTTACTTTTATTTACAATTATTGTTTCAAACTCCTTTCTTTTGGGTATTGAACCCAACCTTAGGAATTGTTAGAACAAACTCCCAATTTACTTTTATTGCACTTTACTTTATTTTATTTTCTGAAATTTATTACTAAAGTTTGAACTAAGTTTTTGTCGTACTCCCTGTGGATCAATACCTAAAATACTACTTTGATATAATTGTGCACTTGCAATTTAACTCGAACGCGTGTTAAAGGTTTAAAAGGTACATCTTAGTGTACTGAAACTTTGCACCATACCCTTTTGCGCGCATCAATCATTTCGAGTTCATGACTGAAATTGTGAAAGTCCATAATATAGATGATATATACTCTTAAAAGGTCACTAACCAAGATAATTAGCAGGAACACTAATTACCGCTATAAGGTTAGTATGTGGATTAAAAGATGGTTAAGTTTTACAAACCACCTGACACGAGATGTCATTTTAATCACATAGATATATGTTCTAGCAACATGATATTTGACAGACCCCGAATGAAACATGAAATAGAATTGTGTTCGTGTCATTAATGTTTTCATTCAGTGTCAAAGTTCTACAGTATGAGGTATTTATCGTTTCCACTAAGAAATATATATGAGTAAGTGTTATCTAACGCTGTCCGTAAAAAGCAGCCATAACGGTAGCATTTCCATATGTATAGCTTAGGTGAGGAAGTGATAGTCTGCCAAGAATACTATTTGTCCCTCGTATCTCTATACGAGCTATAGCATCACTGGGCCCCTTGATAGAGTTAGATTATCTGCATGCGACATAATTACAAGAGTAATTATATTTGATAATCTACTTAAGATCAAGAAAAGATACAGTTAACAAGGATGACACATATCTACCTTGAAACTGATCTGATAGCTATGAGACAGAGGAACTGAGACAAATAAATTGTTTACTGGATCGTGATATTGTACAGTACAGCATCATCTGTGTAATTGGATGATCATGATGTGTTGCCAGATGTCGCTGATGATTACAGAACTTAAAACAGTTTTAACACTGTTTACCAACATAACACAGATCCTATTGGGTCACACCATATAGGAGCTACTCGGATAATCTTACTGATTAATTATAAATTGATTATAATTAATATTAAGATGGTTATAATTAATTATACGTGATATAATTAAATTATAAATGTCATTTAGAATGACAAGCAGAAACAACGGTTAATTTATAAACGTACACGTTACATTGTATAAAAGTTACCGAACAACAACCGAAAAGAAATATAATTGTACATGACAATTATATATATTTGATTTGGATTTTAATTTATTAATTATGAATTTTAATTATGAGTTTAAAAGCTCAAAATAATCAAAGTCTTAATTAAAATTAAAAGCCCAAAGTCAAAGCCCAAAATCAAAGCCTTTTACTATTCATGCCTTAATGGGCCAAGGGCAAAATGGTCATTTCACACCTATGCCACCTTGCATGACACCTTAGGGTGTAGAAGCATGGAGAAGAGTGTGGAAGGGGCATTTTGGTCTTTTCACATATTAAAGGATGAGGTGTCAAGGTATTTTGGTAAATAGATTTGTTTTGAGGGGTATTTCGGTCTTTTGCGAACCTCCTCAAAACACTATAAATAGAGGGGTGAGGGTAGAGAGAAAACTTACTAATTCACGTGTTAATCTGATTACTTCGTTAATCAGTTTTTCTCTCTTCCTCAGTTTCGGTTATTACGAGATTCGAAAAAATATATTTTTGCAAACTCTGCGGTATTTCTTGTTTTGCTTTTTAAGTGAAACGGAATAACTTGGAGTCTTAAATATATTCAAATTGTCCCTTTTTTGGTGAATAGTGTTTCTACAGAATTCCGCGGTTTATGGTATTTCTGGCAAAAGAAATAAACCGCTCTCCAGTTAGTCCTGGTGGATAACCAATAGAGGTATCACACGTGTGGTACTCCGAGACAATTTCTTCCCTGGTGTAGCTCTTCTCGCTCATCTGCATTCCAACTGTGATATGGAAATAAGGTATAAATTGTTATATTAATCTATTTAATTGATAAATAGATCTAAAGCTTTAGAAATCAATTATGGAGTAGATCTGTAAATGAATTAAATGAGGTTTTGATGCCAAATGAAAACTGAAGGTGGACCGCCTTGGAAAGTTTCCTGACATACCTCGTTTAATTCTTAGCTTAAACCGTAAAATTTTTGTTTTACACACTTTCCGCAATTAAGCTAAATCAATGGGTTTGAACCGTCAAAACCCCAATATTATCTAACCAAAAGGAAGTTGTTTTTCCATTACCTATCTCTTTATTTAAGCCTAAATTGATAACCACATGATCTTTTAAGATTGATCGCCAAAATGGTGAATAAAAAGAAGAAGTTCTAGTTCCATATTTACTAAGTAAAATATTTTTTCATCTACCATAAACAAAATTACCTAGAAACTGATACCACCATTTAGCCAGAAGGATCTTATTCATAAGATTAAGATCTAAAACCCCCAATTCTCCCTGATCTTTACTTTTGCACACAATTCTCCAAAAGACTAAAGAGTATTTTCTTTTAGTAGAGTTACCCCCATGCCATAAGAATTTACGTCTAATTTTATCTATTTTATGTCTAATTTTAGTAGGTAATCTATATATGGATAACCAATATAAAGAAATAGCAGAGATAACAGAATTTAAAAGGGTTACTCTACCCTACCCCCCTAAAGATAGTAAAGAGCATTTTCACCCTTGCAATCTTTTTTCAATCTTGTCAATTAATAGGAACACCTAAGTAGGTAAGAGGTAAAGTGAACATTTTGCACTCCAAAATTGAAGCAAGTTCATCAGTTTTAGTACTTGATAAGTTAAGAGGATACATCTCGCTTTTATCGTAATTAATTTTGAACCCAGAAACATTCTCAAAAGCTACCGATAGCCATCTAATATGAGTTAAAACTACTTTATCAGCCTTAAGGAAAAGAAGAGTATCATCTGCAAAATGTAAATTCATAACATTTTTGAAATTTGAAAAATTCCCCAAACCATCGACAAATCCTCCTCTATTAGCTTGTTGAAGAATTTTGTTTAAAGCATCAGTTACAAGTATGAAAAGGAAAGGAGATAGGGGATCTCCCTGTCAGACCCCCCTTTGACAAGAAAAATATGGGCCTAAAGTATCATTTAAATTCACACATGTTTGATTACCTTCTAAAATCAATTTGATCCAAGTAATAATTTTTTTCCCAAAGCCTCTAACATATAATATTTCAAGTAAGAAATCCCAATTAACATGGTCAAATATCTTTTCAAGTAAGAATTAAGAGATCGTCTACTAAAATTTTTATATGAAATCCAAACACATGTAAACATATATATATATAGAGAGAGAGAGAGAGAGATGGGCTATGGTGCATTCCATTGCATGGACCCATTTGTGCATTGTACTATAAATTATGGATTCAAAGTCCAAATGACCGATCCGAACCGTTAGATATTTAATCCATATTGAAATGTGCTTGGAGACCAAATTTTACATTTTTTGGAATTTTTTTACTATTTATTAAGCATTTTTTAAAACTGCTGTTTTGCTGTGAACAGTAAAAAACAGTAAAATTTTCTGAACCATTAGATCAACGACTTTCAAAATTACTTAATAAATAGTAAAAAAATTCTAAAAAATATAAAATTTGGTCCCCAAGCAAATATTAATATGAAAAATAAGATAAACGGTTCGGATCGATTGTTTGGACTTTGAATCCGTAATTTGTAGTGCAATGCACAAAGGAGTTCATGCATTGCAATGCACAATAGCCCATCTCTCTCTATATATATATAAACTAATGTCTTTATATGCATAAATTAGCGGTGCGTTTTTTTTTTCTCTCTCTACTTTTTCAATATTTTCTATAGATAAAAAATCTCTTTCTTCTACATGCAAGACACTAATGTCCCAAAATTTTTTTTTTAAGAGCACATTTCATGCAATGTATCAAACAATGCTCACATTTCCTATTTTTTTATTAAAATATTTAGCATGAGCAGGGTAGAAAGTTAAAATTTAAAATGCACAATGCATGGTGGTGACTGTACCAAATTAAAATTCTAATCATTAGATTTTTTTTTTTTCAATATCATCCCCTGAACATGAAATCGGAGAATTCAATTTCAATATAATTATTTCTTAACCTTCTAATTAGTATGAAAAGCAGGAATAAAAACGATGGTTTTATCTTTTATGTGTGAACTCGATTAATTAATATTTGCCGCTAATATTACCAGAATTAGTCATGCAAGCCGAATAAATGGCTTTGAATGCAACTCAATCCAAGAGTGAAGACAGCAATAAAGGAGGGAACTGTTCTAAAATAGCTATTCTGGGGTAAGAGATTTGGGCTTCATATTGTTCGTGCGCTGCATGAAGTCAAAACTACTCTATTAAAATATTTTCCTCTATTCTGCTTTGAAACAGTGATTAAGTCGGTTAGTATTACTTCAAAAAACTTTTCAACTACTGCCTTATAGTTCAATGGATAGCAGCAGCAATTTTTTCCAATTGACTAACTATTGTCGGATGACTCGGATAAGTTCAACAATACACAGCATGTTTGTTCTAACAAGAATGTAAAATAGTACGTATCTACTGTTAAATTAAGAATACTTGATTACTTATTGGGCTGGTAACGAGCCGGTTTGGTCCGAGCTAGATCAAGCTCATGGCTTGCTCATTTTAACAACGAGCGAGTCATGAGCGAGCCAACATTCAAATTCAAGCTAAAAAAGTGGCTCCTGGCTCGCACTACTACAGAAATGGTCATTGTACACGGATTTTGCAATTTTATATAAAACTTGTGGAGAAATTGTAATTTTTTGGAAGCCCGAAATATCTGTGGGATCTCTACACGGATGTTTATTAAAGAATAAGTGTAGAAAGCCTTGAGAGAGCTACACGGACGTTTATTAGGAATTATACACAGATTATTGTTGAAATAATAGTGTAGAAAGCTTGGGAGAGCAACACAGATGTTTAATAAAGAGCTGTGTATAAAGGTGGCAATTGTACACGGTTTTTTGTTTAAATAACAGTATAGAAAGCCTTAAGAGAGCTACACGAATTTTTACTTAAAAATCTGTGTAGAAAAGTTATTTTAGGATTTTGATTATATAAAATACTTTCTCCTTCCCTCAGCGCCATTTTGATCAATTAATACTCTCTCCCTCTCTCTCCTTCCAGCAATGTCGTTCTGATTTCTGTGCACAAGGAGTTAGGATCTGAGATCTTTGAAGTTAATTTGTATTCCTCCTCTCTATCTTGCTAAACTTAGTCATGTATATATATATTTCTATTTTCTTCCTCTAATTTTCTGGTACTAGCTTATTATTGCTTATTTAGGTCAATACTAACGCTTCCGCCTAAAGATGTCTACACTTCAGACCTATAAGATTTAAATTACTTTGCTATTTTATTTTGGATTTACAGATTCTGGATTGCTTGTGTATTTTAATTACAAAAAAGAAATCATAAAACTAGTTGATTACTTTTCAAAATACAAAAAACATAAGTACTGGGAATTTTATTCGGTTACATATTTGGTAACAAAAAATTTTGTTCGGTTACCCTTTTGTAAAGAAATGTAACCGGGTAGAATTTTTTATTACCACGGATAAATTTTTTTTATGATTTTCATATTATTTTACTTATAATTTTCATTTTATTAATAGCAATTGATATTTGTTGCATCTACCTTTTCTTCTTACTAACTAATACTAAATTATAATTGTAGGGACCAAAGCAAAAGTGTTACTCCAAGGAGTAGATGTATGTAGGCATAGTGGTTTCAAGAAATTTTTTATAATTCTAAATATGGATTTGTATAATTTCATATAATGTAGTGTACATGAATATACTGTTGTATAGTTTTGAAATTATAAAAGGCCTCTGTTTAATGTTTTTCTGTTTCGAAATTCTGATTTTAAATGGTTAGCAAAACTGGAAGCTAGCCACAAAAAAAAATATAAAATAAGACAATTCTACACGGACATTTAACTAAAGTCCGTGTAGCTCGTTTATTTTGAGAGCGATGTTGGCAAGTGTTTGTACACAGTTGTTTATGTAATAATTCATGTAGCTCTTTTCTAATCGCACACGGGTAAATATCCATGTGTAAATATTCAGGGATTTCTACACCCTCGCATTCCACATGGCATGAAGTCCGTGTAGCTCTCTTGTTTATGTTTGTATACCATCACTTATTTTGTAGTAATGTCGCTTGTTTTGACAACGAGCGAGCCAAGTCAGCTCGCGAAAGCTCGTGAGCCAAAAGTCCAAATGTATTAGATAATGTAATTTAAAGATAACTACCATAAATTAAGTTTGTAATTAAATTCATACATACTAAAATACTAAATCTTTAAATTCATACAAACATAGTTCACAAAATAAATTCATATCTACTAAATCCATATAAACTCATAGTTTCATAGCATTTCGCAAATTCATACTTGGACTGAGCTAGATCGCCAGCTCGCGAGCGAGCTAGACTCTAGCTCAAACTTGTTAATTTTGGATCGAGCTAGTTATGAACTGGCTCGTTAATAGCTCGGTTCATTAACGAACAAGTCAGATGCAAGTCACGAACGATCCACGAGCTACGAGCTTTCTTGCCACCTCTAGTTACGTTCATGATTTTTTTAAATATACGTTTATTAAAATTTAATTATTTCGTTAATATTTTATGTAAAGATGTTAAAGATGTATTTATGATTTAGTAATTATAATTTCCCTTTGTAATTGGAGATTTGATACATTTTGTTTTGAACATCTCAAACTCTCTCAATCTAAATTTTCTAATTCAAATTCCGGTCTGCGGAAAAAATTCACGGCCCGAAATTTTTTTTTTTTCCGACCGTGGATATTTTCCACGGCCAGGATTTTTCTTTTTTGGAGTTTGGAGTTAGGAAAATAATATTTTTTTGGAATTTTTTGTCTAATTTTGTACCTCTGATTAACATATCAAAACACCTCCAAAAAGCATGAAAATTTACCGACATGTATTATTGACTTCATAGAATAAGACTGTGAAGTTTCATACAAAATCTCAAAACAGATCGTGAGATATTGGCTCTCAAAAATTTCCCGCACTGCTGAAGGAGTGCTTCTGAGCCCAACTTTGCACCTCTGGTTAATATATCTAAGCACCTCCAAAAAGTATGAAAATTTACCGACATGCATTCTAGACTTTATAGAACAAGACTTTGAAGTTTTATACAAAATATCAAAACAGATCGTGAGATATCGGCTCTCAAAAATTGCCCGAACTGCTGAAGGAGTGCTTCTGAGTCCAAATTTGCACCTCTGGTTAATATAACAAAACACCTTCAAAAATCATGAAAATTTATCGACGTGCATTTTTGACTTCATAGAATAATACTGTGAAGTTTCATACAAAATATCAAAACAGACCGTGAAATATCTGCTCTAAAAAATTATCCGAATTGTTGAAGGAGTGCTTCATGATTTTTTTGATATGTTAATTAGAGATGCAAATTTGGGCTCAGAAGCACTCCTTCAGAGAGAGTTCAGTTTTGTTATATTTAGTTTTATTATATTCTTAGTATATGTTTTATTATGTTTCAGCTTTTAGTTTTGTTATGTTTCATTATCTCATTATCTCACCATTTTGTTTTGATATTTTATATAAAACTTCACGGTCTTGTTCTATAAAGTCTAGAATGCATGTCGATAAATTTTCATGCTTTTTGGAGGTGTTTTGATATGTTAACCAGAGGTGCAAAGTTGGGCTCAGAAGCACTCCTTCAGCAGTGTGGGCAATTTTTGAGAGCCAATATCTCACGATTTATTTTGAGATTTTGTATGAAACTTCACAGTCTTATTCTATGAAGTCAAGAATACATGTCAGTAAATTTTCATGCTTTTTAGAGGTGTTTTGATATATTAATCAGAGGTGCAAAGTTGGACAAAAAATTCCAAAAAAATATTATTTTCCTAACTCCAAACTCTAAAAAAAAAAAAAAAAAAACAATTCCGTGCCGTGAAAAATATCCGCGGTCGGAATAAAAATTCCGGCCTGCGGAAAAAATCCGCGGTTTGGATTTTTTTTTAAATTTGATTGAAATCTGATTATTTTTAATAAAATATTATTTTGGGTGGGAATTTTTAAAAAAATCGGCATACAAACTATTATGCGAAATATATAATTAAATTTACGTAGAAACCAGAAAGAGTTTGCTAAACTCACGTTACTCACTCTTTCTGTCTTTCGCTTTATTTTCTCGCGCACAACAATATTGTTACTAATTTTTAGAACATGTTCATATACGTAGTCCATACTCCATAATGAACAGACCAATACCGACAATACGTGTGCTAGATTTTTTTTTTTAATCGATGATTTAAAAGTTTGAATTTAAATCACAAATCTAAACAGTTCACGGGCAATACTATAGATTTGAAAGGTATAAAATTAATTTATAGTTCCTTAAAACATGGAAAAATTGTTAAAATATAAATTTGAAAGTTTCAAGCAAATTATAAGTTGTTTTTTTTTTAAGATAACATAACCGTAAATTACTATGATAGTGGGGGATTTTAGAGCTATGTTAGCTCATCATCCTTCGGATCAAACCCCTCAGAGTGCATGCACTATTCTGCATTTGACACGTGACATACATATTCGGCAGTTGTTCCAACTTTTATTATTTAAGAAAAAAATTCAATCTTTTTTATGTAAATAGTAAAAATCAGTTCAAAATTTTCACTATTCATTTCTATTCCCATTCCTTTGAGCTCGCCGAACATGGCCTAAAGTTTCTATTGCTCTAAGTTTGTGGCATTTGGTTTTGCCTCAGTGTAGGGCTGCACAGAAAGTTCGTAGTTCGTGATTCGATTTGAGTTTTTCGGAAAAAATTTGTGATTAATTCGATTCAAAATTAGCTCGTTCTAAGACAAATTAAACTGGTTCAGTTCGAATTTTGAACTCAAACTCAAACTAGGTATAGTTCGTTCGAAATTGGTTCGTGAACTATTTAGATTTGAATCTCAAATAATGTAATTAATGACTTCAACCATCAATCTTTAATAATGCAGGAACTAAACTTATATTAGAGCTTAGGATTGTTAATATAATGATAACTTATAATAGAAAAATATTTTAGCAGTGTAATAAATTAACAATGGAAATAAGTTCCATTGATTAGGTTTATACCGTGATTTTAATCAATCCAGTAGCATAGGTAAGGAAATTTTCGACTGGTCCATAATTTATCAGTGTGAATTCCTGAAAGATAAAAGGTAAAAGAAAACCGTGTGAATTTTGTTCTACGTGAGGAAAACTAATGCATAAAGTATCTGTGGCTGCTAAAAATAACTGTAGTTCGTGATTCAATTTGAAAAAATATCGCAATTAATTCGTTCGATTAAAGTTCGTTTTGAAACAAATCAAACTAGTTCGGTTTAATTCTTATTCAAACTCAAACTCAAACTAAAGTAAATTTGATTTAGTTCGATTTGTTTGCAGTCCTACCTCAGTGTAATGGTTGGATAATGGATAGCACCAACCTGAGTCATTACATGATTATGGCTACATAACCGGTTGCCTCAGCTAAAACCATGAGATAGACGAGTGCTTATCCTCTGAGATATCTCATATTTTGCTTGACCGACGTGTCCGGTGGCTATTTGAGAATTGCGTAGTGGGCCATATTATTTGAGCTTTCAGATTCGTGCATAACGATTTGAACAGTTGAGATTTTCCAAAATATCACGCAAAATATGAGATATCTCAGAGGATGTGAATTAGAGATTAATTTGCATCATCTGAGACATCTCAAAACTGTGATATGAGAGTTTTTTTTTATAAAATCTGAACCGTTCAAATACGTTCCATACGAATCTCAAAGCAAAAATAATACTGGCCCCCACGCGCTATCCCCGAATGGGCACCGTACACGTCGGTCACTCAAAAGTTGAGATTTCAGAGGATAGGCACTCCTATTTTGTTGTCCTGTGATCCCGTCGAATTCGCATCCTCAGATATCTCAAACTTTTGAGTGATTTTTTTGGAAAATCTCAACTGTTCAAAAACGTTCTGCACCAATCTCAAAGTACAAATAATACTGGCCCCTGCTCTGTACTTGAATAGGCACCGCACACGTCGGTCACGCAAAAGTTGAGATATGTCAGAGGAAACTCCCACGCCCCTAGATCCTGTCCAGTGTCCACCCTAGAAGCCTTGTTGGTGTTTGATTTTCTGTGAATGTGTGTATGTTAATACGGTGCAGATTAGACATGAATTTGGTCAAAAAAGAGCTACTGACCGTTTGATCGAACGGTCTGGGACGTCCTTTGGTAAAGAAAACAGTTCTATTCGCAGTTTCATGCTAAGTGCTCTGTGCTGTAATATTTATAGGTTTTAATTAAAAAAAAATAGATCCTCGTATGAAAATGATAAAAACTTGCATGCAGCTTCTTGCTGTTAGAATTGTTAAACTTAAAATTATAGGGCATTAAAAATTGACTTTTGTACGATTAAAAATCGAAAATGTGCGTTCTTAGCTCAATATTTTGATTTTGTAACTGAAAAAACTTATATGTTACTAGGAAATTGTTCGTTTGATATTTGATTGGTGGGTTAAAAAAAATGTGATGTTTGTGCCATTTTTATGTTTTCTCATATGCATATTCTGATCAAGCAAAATAAAATATCGTGTTAAATGTATGATGTTCATTTGTAATGAGTATCACGTAATTAAATTTTAATGCAAAATCTTCCTGTTAATTTTTCGACAATTTGATGTACACACATTGCAAATATCATACAGTTTTTTAAATTTAATTTTTTTATTGAAATATAAAAATAAAAATTGTGGCATAATATTATGAAACAAAAGAACTCGAATCAGGATGGACATTGAAGTTCGAATTCTCTTAAAAAAATCTCAATTTTTTTGTTAATACTTGGAGAGTCCGGACTGTTCGAAATTCTACCATTTCTTATTGTACTGCTTCGTAAATTTCTAATACGGTCGAATTAAATAAAGAATAAAATAGGTTGATTTTGAAACAATTAAAATTTTGACTTATCACGTAAGATCTTTCTAGAAATAGAAATTGAAACTGTGGCGGCCGTGGCCTCGCAGAGAATTTACCGAGCCCCTCGAGTTAAGTTGAGAAAGGGGAAGAAATGTTTATTTGGTGCCTCTTTAGTCCCTCAAACTTATTTCGGCCATGTCAGCTGGATTATATTTTTTTTGTCGGCTTTCTCAAATTTTTTATTTCTAACAGCAGGCCTAAGCCGCTAGTAATTCTGCTATTTTTATTCTTGTTAATAAAAATTTTGGTACTTTTTGGTACTTAACCCTTATATAATGTATCAGAAAAATTATAAAACCAAAATTGATAATTTTTTTTTTAACAATAGAATACTAATGAGTAATTGTTTCCACAGTACCAAAATCCACCTGACAGAAGCTCCCTTATTTGAGCCTTCTCTGTTTTCCTAAAGAGAGATTGAAATGTCCATCGAAATTAAAACAGAGACAATAAAAAAAAAAAAACGCAAACAAAAAAGAAGAGAAAACGGCCGCCATCATAAGCCGGAGGGAAATCTCACCTAACACTATCAGACGAAAAATCCAAAGCTAAGAAAAGAGTTATGTCATAGCTAGACTAATTAATCAATTAATTAAAAAAAAATGATTATAGAATTCAGAACCATGTTGAATTTGAGGCTACGCAAAGGGCACCAAGCGTTTATTACATGTCTCACAGGAGAACTTCTTCTTGTTCTTGAGGCATATAGGGAGGCAAAAGAACCTCCGTGCCGTCTCGACATCAGTGACCACCACCGTACCGCTGCAGAAAGGGCAGATACCCGGCGCCTTCTGCGTCCCGAGCACCTTCACCACCTTCTCTCCGCAAATTAGGACCAATGGCATTCTCTCTCGCTTGCTCTCTCTTTCTCTTTGGACTTACTTTTCTGTTGGTGCAGTTACAAGAGCTTGTTGCGATCTGTCAATCCCCGTCTCTATCTGTGTACGAGTATGTGTTGGGGATCGATGACGTGGTAAGCCGATCTTTTAATCTGGATGTTAGCTAGTCAAGTTATAAGTCCCGTGGCCCGTGTGTCGAGATTAAAGAAGATAGGATTGTAGAAAGGGTTGGTGTATGACTATGAGATATGAACGTGTATATATATGCACGGAAGTGTGTGACCCAGAAGGTTTTGGTGGGACTACCATTCCAGGCGTATTCTCTCTTAGTCTTAATTGCTGGCTGTTAGTTAGCCTGTTAGTGCTAGAGACCGAGAGAGGGTAGACCGCCTTAGCATTAAATAAGGTCCAATTAAGGAACCTTCCGTTATAGATAAAGTAATCAGGTCAAGAGGGAATTCGTATCCTCTGCATTAACTCAACAAAGAATTTTTTTTGAGCTAATGTATCTGAAACGTCCGATTCACTTCAAAATTCATGCGGATTAGATCCATACTAATATTAAAGTGTTTCTGAATTATTAGTTGCGGCTGAATTGACTCTCTTTAAAATTATACGGCCAAAATGAGTTAACTCAAACGATGCCGACTCGTAAAGACGAGATACAGTTCATACAAATGAAAGACAACTTAATTTTGATCTCGCCGTTTCCGTTCTCCAGATTCATTGTTCATATCTGTCTCTTTTTTTTTTTACAATTACTTTTACCCTATGTTTTTTGCCCGTTTAACGACTGTGTAATTTCTTCATAATTAATGATTGTACAAGTACTTGATTACTAGTATCCCGTTGTGGAGTTACAACAATTGTTAAATTTACATCACAATTATCCTATCTATTTTATATACAATCATGTAGTTTACATAACATTAAGGCTAAACAGTAGTGCTGGCAAAAAAACTCGTAACTCATGGATTGATCGGGATTAGTCCGTGACTCGATCGTGAACAGCTTGTTCATTACTAATTTGAACCGTTAACTAACCAACTCGTTAATGGTTCAGTTTAGATTAAATGAGTTTGAGTAGAGTCTAGCTCGCTAGTTAGATAGATTCTATGATTCGTTGGATAAAAAGTTAGGGTCTATAATTTGCTGTTTTCTTATTTAATATTCATGCATTTTTGTCATTCTACTAATTATATGTGTTTGATGACCTTGTTTCATTCTATTAATTTTACTTGAAAATGAATATTTGATGTTTTGTTTAATGGACTTCGATTTTTATTTTTCTTTTTAATTTGTATGATAGTAGTCTAAATAAAACCCAGTGAGCTAAATTAGTCAATTCAGTCTAACTCAATACTGGTTCAGTCCGATTATGAACTAAAATTTTAGCTCGGTCTCTTAATCTTAACTCATTCAACTCATTCAGTTGTTGGGACAAACCGATCACGAGCTGGATTCAGCTCATTGCCACCCCTTCTAGTAAAAAGGATAATAAGGAGATGGATAAAGCTCCTCATATACACATGCTGTTACTGTAGCCAAAATAATCAAATGCATTCGTGAGATTGGAACGGACCAGTTGACTGGTCAAATTATAATAAATAAATTGATCTATGAATTTTAAAACTTCATGACATTATTATTTATTAACAGTAAACCGGAATGTACATTTGATTCTATTTGTATGGCTTTAAACCGAGCTAATAATTAATCTCGGAATAAATAGTTTATTTTTTCAGTTTAAATGGTTCAGTTGAAAATTCAATTTCTCCATTTTCGTTATTTAGTTCGGTTTTAATTTGTTATTGAGTCAAGTCAAGTCAAGTCGAGAGAAAAAAAAAACAAGAGAAAAGTTAACAAGTCAAGTCATTCTTGCATTTTCTTTTAATAATATTTAATATTTGCTTTCTACGTGTTTAATACAAAGTAATTAAGTTAGTATCATAATTATACTATAAGATTTCAAACATCTAAAATTCATTTATAGTTTATGCTCGACGCATAAAATTTTGATGTCTGTACTTCGACCCTTAAATTAACAACGTTCCATAGATTTCTTTTAAAAGAAAATGCTAAACTAAGTCATTTTTACATTCTCTTTCAATGACATTTAATAAAATTCTGTTACATATTTGATACAAGCTTATTAAGCTCCTATCGTAATTAAAAAATGATAAATTAAATATAAAAAGAGAAAAAAAAATCTTAGACTCAATAATTTAACCGTTACTCTCAAAATAACACTCTCCGCGTTATTTTTTTCAAAACGAGGACGAACAACCACATCTGTGGTGATAGAAAGGAGATTAAAGATATATATTGATTTCACCGAACAAGTTCCATTAAATATGTTTTTATATATTTATCACCTAAATTAAATATGCGTCATTATCTAAAAATATGATTTTCATTATCATTTGTGCTAAGCATAAGATTCCTTACAATAAATATTGAGTGAGTCTATGGTACTATGCATATCATGGGTTGGTCTGTATATGACTCAATATTCGACTTTTCAAAATCCTAACAGTCGATCCAAATTGATCATCTTGTTCTCCATATTAATATGTGTTTGGAGACCAAATTTTACATTTTTTAAAATTTTTTGTTTTAATATTTTTTAGATTTATTGAAAATCACTGTTTTACCTTAAGGACTAGCAAATTATTGAAACATTAAAAAAACGAACGGCATAAAGACACTTCGCCTGATGAAATAATACAGCATTGTGGCTTAGTTAATAAACATTTTTTCTTTTATATAAATAAAAGTGTAGTTCATAAAGTGATATGCACATTTTTCTTAGCACATCCAATATTATAAACCCACTAAAAACGGCTGAGTTTCTTGCCCACTTGGAAAAAAAAACTATCTTTTGTCCACAATTCCACATGGTAGTGTGGGACGATGGAAGAATCTTTGAAATGAATTGGATTCATTTTGACGGCTGTTGTAATGTAAAAAAAAAAACAAAAAAAAATGGATGTGATTGTTATACGATTAGAATTAAGATATTAAGTATTCAAACATTTAGGTACATATACGGACGGGTATAGATATAATTTTAAATATTTAATGTGGATAAAGATATTAATATTAATAATTATTTATATTTGAGAGGGATCTAATTAAATTATTTTATGGTGACACATTTTGATACTATATGCTTATAAGTTATTTTTGCGATTTTAAAATTCAAACAATCAATTCGGACCGTTCAATATGATCTCCATATTAAAATGTGCTTGGAGACCAAATTTTATATTTTTTAAAAAAATTTTTTTACAATATATTTAGAATTTTGAAAATCATTGTTTTTCAATGGTACATAATTATTTGAAAACAACAATTTTGTACACAACTTAATAAATACTAGAAAAAAATTCAAAAAAATAATATAAAATTTAGTCTCCAAGCACATTTTAATATGGAGATCATGTTGAACGGTTCAAATCAATTATTTTACTTTTAAAACCTCAAAAATGACTTACAAACATACAGTGTCAAGATGTGTCACGATAAAATGATATAATTAGATCCCTCCTCTTTATACTTATATATTTTTCAAAATGTGTATATCGAATTAGCAAGATATATATTTATTAGCTTACAATTATGATTGGACGTAAAATATAAATTTGGAAACCTGGTAGTGAAAAATTATTTTATTAATAATATTAAGGTTTTTTATATATATTAGTATGAAAAAAAATTCCATAATAAATTTAATAAAATTTGAGTAAGTTCTTTTTTTCAATATATGAATTGATATATATTCAATACACTTATACACATCTATCTATAGATCTAATTTTTGATATCGAATTCACTGTTCACCTACAGTAATATGAACAGTGATACCGACATACGGGTCCCACTGTCAGCAACACATTTTTCAGCTTCCTCTAATTTTTTTTTCCGCCTCTCTCGAAAGTTCCTCTTCTCTCCACAAATTTCTCCATTCTCTCCCCCTTCATTCAAATCCTTCTCCCTCTGCTGCCCTCTCTCGAGCCGCATGACGAGCTCTCACTGCCGCCGCTCCGTTGGGCTCCGATTGCGCCGCCGCCTGATGGGAGGACTTTGCATTGAAGCTCTTCAATTGAGGAGAGTTCGATCCAAGCACTTCGCCTTCGCTCCCTCTCTGCCTCGATACGACCATGTCGCTTCGCGCCTCTTCACAATCGTCCTCGACCTTCCCTAACTTCCCTCCGATTTTGAGTTCGGTACAATCTCTAAACCCTAAACCTGACTGATAAGCTGACTGGTATAAGATTGAGATATGTTTTATTTTCCTTATATTTACTGTATATTATTGTATTTTTCTCATAAATAAGGAGTAAAGACCAGGATGAATGCCCATTTACTTAGTACACACAAATTTGTGTTACCGTACTTGCACCATTAATGTACCAGTAAATAATGTTCTCTAGTATATAGTAGCCATATTGATGAACTGAGTAAAGAAATTACTGTATTTTTATTTGTAACAGTATACTAAAATATATTCATATATATTTTTATTCGTGACATTTTTCAACCTTAACAGTATAGTATGAATCTTTAACTTTTGTAGTGTGGATCCACTAAATTGTCTCATATTTTTTTGTAAATAATGTTCTGATTGATATGTTAGCAAATACTGTATCGGGAATTTAAAATTTTGTGCATTTTTTGTCATTTGCATTTTTGAATTGTCCTGAACAAATTAGCTGGGTACAAGCAATTAAATTGTGTTATACATGTATTTTTCAGGAAGACAGTAGGAGGAAGAGAAGATGATATCAAAGTTTGAGAAAATTCATCTATTGAATATTTCTCTTCTCTTCCTAAGACTAGCTCATGTGGTATGTATGTATATTTCATGAATGTATTTTCTTTTTCATAACTGAACCATGCAAAAAAATATGTTTTCTTCTATTTTTTAGATATCGATATATTAATTTCAAATTACTCAAGCCTTTTCAAAGTTGCTGTATTTCTTTTCTATTTCATATTGGAGGGGAATGTACTCAAAATTAGGGTGTTTTTGGTAGTACGTGACTTTTTTGTGTTTTTTCTTTGTTTTAAGTAACTGTACTTTCTCATTTGATATTTGATTATGTTTTTCGGAATTGCCAAACTATAAATTGGGAAAGCTTTTCTTTGTTTATTCTCTTCTTTTGTGCATTGTAAGATTCTAATTTGTATATTTCTGCTATATGTTTTTTTAAGACCGTATTCTTGGAGATATTATGTATCCAATGATTATGCCATCTACGAAAAGGATATTAGTATATTTATTATTATTATATTATAATTGTCTAATAGTGTTTGTCAATCATATAATTCAGATTTAAGATTTAGTAACAACATTTCCAACATAATTAATTAGTCAAAACGTGATATGACACTTATTGCTATATTTGAGAGGAAAATTGCTCAATTCATAGTAAATTTCAGTACTTTCAGTTCACATATTACAGACAATTTCCAATCTGTCATTTCCTTTATATATTAAGGTCTAAACTTTTTTGGGATCAACCAAAATAGAAGATCTACCTAAGCAATTTGATTCGTTGTTTGTACATACTATCTAAACTTTCAACAAGAAATCAATTAACTCTTTTACCTATAAGGCTCATCTAATGAAGTCAATTTGATTTCCCCTTAAAGCCTATTGTTTCAGATATCCAAAATATTCTTTTGCTTAATGACATTTCTTTATATTTGTTGTATCACAGGAACAACAAAGTACTAATAGTCTAATACCCATCTGAGAAGATTGTCTACCTCGAATAGACTTTCAAAGAATAGAAGTGTAATAAAAAATACAACACGTTATTCTTGCATTCCGTTCTCTCCAGTTAATTAACTTTGCAGGTAACAATTTATTCATCTCTTAAGAAATTATTAGTAAATATCTTTTTTTAATTAAGCTTCAAAACAAATGGACTCTCAAAACATATTGAGGCACATGCATATAAAATTGCACATACTAAGATGAATCGATACCAGAAATAATATCCTTTCAAAACAGATACTAACTTACAGTTAATAAATATTATAATTAACAATATCCTGTGACTACAAAATAAGACTGAAAAAATCTTAACAATCGTTACAAGCAGGATAACACAAAAAGGATGCAGTTCGCTATAAATCCAACCACAACGTCCCATGGACAACCTGACGAATCTGCTCTGGACTCTGTTTCTATCGAAAAACTACATGAAATGTGCACACCAAGCGATCAGGTAAACAACCAAACAACAAACAACAACACTCCTGTTAACAAACACCGACACTGCAATACAGTGTTGCATAAATTACACAAATTTCAGCACAGGCTATATAATGTTGTAGCAGATATTATTGACATGCTGGACAAATATGGATGGTATTATGATAAATGCCCAACACACATAATATGCGTTAGATGCACAAAGCCAAAGCCATATTATGTCTGCCCACAAATGCTCTATCAAAATAGAACAACCCCAATCACTAAAAAAAAAGATTCTAGACATGTCGATTAACCTCCTAATGCTTATGTAAATCATTTCATTACATCTCTTCTTCTCCAGATTTAACTTCAATAAGCTGGTCAAAGACAACATAGGAGAAGCAGATTTTGTCTTCATCGGAAGACAAGCAGAGCACCTACTAGGCTATTCAAGACAAAAATCTCTAGCTGAAAAATGGAAAGAAAAGAGGTAATGAAAATAATTATATATGCGATCTAGGCACCTACTAGGCTCTCGCTACTGTTAGTAGTATCTAAATTTTAAATAAAAGAGTAAGTACTTACTGTTTTAGGTTTCTTAAACACATCCAGGACAAATGTTCTGTACTTGGCAATACTCAAGGTATCATTTCATTCTGCTGCGAGCATTGGAAATCTGGAGATCATGCAAATTTTGCTCGAGAGAGGTACACTAATAAAATCTCATATTATATTGCAAGTAAGGTATTTTGTAAAATTCTTCTGTCAGATTATAATTTTCTAATCCTCTACAACGTATAATTTTTGTATTTAATGAAAATCAAGGTGAGAAAGGATCAGGATTCTATGGTCTTAAGGTTGTACAAATAGCTTATGGTCATGTTAAATCAGGTTTCTACAATTTTAGGTTGTCTTTTGTCTTAAACTAATCAGCCAGCAGTACTAAATATTTAAAGAGTCAATCTAAATCGATTAAAATTGGAATGATTAAATTTAATTTTACTTGAAACTTGATAGCCTCCATGGAATCTGATGGAAATCTCAACCGCAGCCATGGAAACTCAAATCTCAACCGCAGCCATGGTGCAAAATGATGTTAAATCCATTATTTTGAGTAATTTCAATGCATATGGTGCAAAACTCATTATTTTGAGGGTTGATTTGAAAAATTAATTGTGCTATTATTGAAGGTAGCGGCAATTGAAATCTTTTTCATTTGAAGTTTTGTATGTATTATATGAAATGTAAGTACATTATGTAAAATGCAATACATATAACAAATTTATTATATATCTTTGCATTTTTTCTTGGATCTCTTTCATATATGACCAAATGAATGCATAAACTTTATGGAACTAACATATGGGACATTAAAATGTACCAATCTACACACTTTATGCATGTTTAAGATTCAATTTTTCGAGCTTCCATGAGTTACTATTGAATACTTTCGCCACCTGTCTCAGCAAATGATGCCGAAGCAACGTGAGGCCTGTCTCTAGTTCATTTAACTGCTGTCCATATTAAATTTCAAAAAATTAAAACGAATACTATTTTTTACTGAGTTAGACTAATATGACACTAGTGTTATATAAAACTAAATGACACCACATCTTAAACCCTTAGATCTGCTTTAAGATCCATAATATCTGCTTTTACTGTTCAAACACTTCATTTTGTACGGATCTTAAAGCAGATATACGAATTTAAAATGTAATATTATTTAATTTTATATAATACTAGTGTCATATTAGCCAACTCTTTTTTACTATCTCCCGAGTCCCTGACTCCTCCATAACCGCACGGGGACCAAGTAGTACCCGATGGGTGATGGGTCCCCCAGAGTGCATGCACCAGGTTCGTCGTAGCAATATCAAATGGTACGGAATCCGGACGACAAAGTTACCTCGAGCCTCGCGCTTAGCACAGGGTGCCTAGCAGGCTTAGTAGTCTAGCACCAGGCTATAGGCAGTAGACCACTAGGCTCCCCTCCAGTAAAAATGGATATCACAGGGCCGTACCATACATTGCTGAACCGTCGTCTATATGATCGGACAGTTTAGAATGAGGCTGATGCGTCACTGGCAGTTTATACAGTCTTATTCACGGGCTGCCCAGGACCTGACCTGCCCTGACTTCTCTCCAGAAAAGGTCGATCAAATTACCATAAAAAAAAAAAAAAAAATTGGATAGTTATCGGAATTTTTTTCATAAATTATAATTAATAAAACGAATTTTACAGAACTAATATAATTGGTTTTTTTCTTTCAAAAACTATAAGGACCGTATGGTCCCTACGGTCTCCAAAATGACATTTTTTTCAAACCATATGAACCACAAGGTCTCACCAATTTTCTTTTAAAAAACATAAACTTTTTAAATTTTTTATTTTTTGTATTAAAATATTATAAATATTGAATATATTTCTTTAAAAATAGATGAAATATAATATAATTTGATTTATTAAAAAGATTGCAACAAATAATCCGGATCAATATTTTTCGGGTTGGATTTTTCGCTGCTGTAAAAAAAAATTAATATATTTCTTTATGTGTTATTGGAAAAAAATAAAAATAGTTAGATTCTGAGTTATTGATCCCAATTCAAAAGTCACTTTTAGGTAATTCAGAAAATATTGTGATCCTTCTAAGACATTTAATTTATAAAAATAATTTTTTGAGTTAATGAATCTCAACCGTCTAATTTTAAACAGAGTCAATCCGATCTCTGCTTATGATATAGGAAGTCCTTTAATATTAATTTGGATCTAGTCTGTACGAATCTTAAAATAGATCGGATGATCAAGATTCATTAACTCAAAATATTCTCTTTTTGAGTTAATGCAGAAGATACGAATTCGGGTTGGAATGGGGGTGTCAATTAAATTCTACATGAATCTCATATTTTGTGTGACTTTTTGAAAAATCTCAACCGTTGAAGGATGTTCTACATGAATCTCATAGCTCAAATAATACTGGCCCCTGCGCTATCCCTGAATAGGCACCGGACACATAGCTCACGCAAAATGTGAGATATCTCAGGGGATGTGCACTCGTGGCAATTGGTGATAGGATGGAAGCATTTTCATACCTATATTTTATTCATATCCACCAAGAATTGACTAATCCCTGCCCTATCCTTACCATTAAAATTATTGGATAACAAAACAGTTGTAGATGCATAATGAATAATAGTAATAATTAGTTTTAATTTTACAAATAGAACATAAAAAATAATTGAATTCACACATATATAATCACATTACTAATTTGTTTTTAATAAAACAAGAGAATTTAAAAGTCCATCACTAGTATTTTTAATATTTTTTATAGTAAAATACTAAATAACAAAAGTCCATCACTAATTATTGCTCAAACTATATTATATGAAATATTTCGCAACCACACTAATTATTAGTTAAACATTATTATAAAATTTTATTTTATACAATTATTTTATAGGCTAACGGATACAAAATATGCTTTACCTGTACCCTTATAGTTCTTAGGTCATAGAACTAGTAATTCGGAGCAAGGCCATAGATACAATGATACTTATAAGTAGTAATACTATTATTATTTTTATTATTATCAACCTTGATTTATGATTATAATTGAGTTTCATTTTTAGCCTACTCCAACTTGCTTAGAATTAAAGATTTGATTGTTATTGTTGTTGTTGTATTGTTGGCTGATTAACTTTAGTCAAAATTCTAGTGCTTAATGATACAATGAATGGAATCAATTTTCTTAAGCAATACTCGCACTAAAAATTGGTTTAAGAAATTAGTACCGTATTAGTAGCCAATCCTTCTCCTCTACTCTACGGGCACAGGCGCACAACAGGGATCGGCGCACTCCTCCACGTTCTTCTCAAGCGACTGCCAGTCTCAGCATACTCAGCACTATTCTTCTCTCCTCCGCACGGCACTGTCTTCTCAACAATCAGCGATCACTCTGTAAATACTTTTATTGCCTCTAGGGTGTTCATTGGATCGGGTTTAATCGGTTCTGAACTGAACCAGATTAATTTGGATCAAACGGTTGGATTTTTTTGGTTTAACGGTTCGGTTCGATTTGTTTTTTAAAACCGAATTATAACTTTGGTTCGGTTCGGTTTAGAATTTTCAAAACCGAAATAACCGAACTAACCAAACTTATATATATTATGAATTTGATCTGGACCATTCTGGTATATTTTTTAATACCCCGATTTATTTCTTAATTAATTGCTTTAAATACTTCGGTTTATTTCTTAATATCTCAATTTATTTCTTAATACCTGGTTTATTTCTTAATATACTTCGGTTTATTATAAATCAATTGCTTTAAATAAAAAAAAATATATATTTCGGTTTGAACCAAAAAACTGAAATAAAACTTTGGTTTAGTTTGATTCGATTATAATGCTAATTCAGTTTGATTCGGTTCTATTTTTAAAACCGAATTATAATTTTAGTTTGCTTAGTTACCGAACCGAACCAATAAACACCCCTAATTGCCCCAGTCCATTAATGACTCTGTAAATACTTTTATTATTATCAATATATATCTTAGTGGTTCCACTATCCATCAAAAAACAATCAGCGATTTTTGTTCCCCTCAGCGCATCGCCCTCTCTTTTCGCCTCAGTCGCTTCGCTATGGGCCTTTTATTTTTTTGTCTCCGCTCTGGTCTGAAAATGAGAAAAGTAGCGGGTCAGGACTAGGCAAGCCCAAATTATAACTGGATCCAAAAAAACAGAAATTTCAACGGTAGACAAATACCTACCTCTTTACCACGCTGTCTGCCTGTCTCCGCCTTTGATTGTGTATGATAATTGGATTGGATGTGAAGAATGTCTTGAGCTGGTGATATATGATGAAATTGTTGGCTAATTAGGGTTGGTATTATAGGTATAATTAATGACTGAATAACATGGTATGAGTATTGGAGTTCGCATCCTCTGAGGTAACAAAATATTTGAGTTTAGATTCGGAACATCCGATCAAATTTGGATTAATTCGGTCTGAAGTGGAACATACATAATTCTTTTAATATTTGTGCCAAAGCAGATTTTACGGTCCGGATTGAAACTTAAAATTTTTGTTACCTCAGGTGATATGAATTCTGACTTATTCTAACTTAAGTATAACTGCTGCTTAGTATACGCTAGGCATAGCTTGTAAGTTACAACATATTACAGATTTATTTCCAGCAATACGCCTATCCTTGTGACAGCGACTTCGGTTGCTACTAATTACCTGTGTTGTGTATATAAATCAAATTGGTAAGAAATTATGGATCGCGGAACAAGGGGGAGGGATTGGAGCATGTTAACAATGTTATGGTTCGTAGCCATGATTATTATATTAATAATAATTATTATTTTATTTTAATAATTAAATTATAAAATATTATTAAAGAATTTTTATTGGAAGCGAAATTGGTAATTAATCATGAATTAAAATCGAGAAAATCAGTAGAAATCTATCGAATTAGATCGAAAACTCAATTTTTTTGAAAGTTTACTTTGAAACATAATTCACAAGACTCTTTTATTAAAATTCAGCTCATTTTGAATAGTTAAACATAATAAAAATATTTTAATGCATTACATTAAATTTCAGTATATTATTTTATAAAACATTTTAGTCTATTCATTTTCACAAAAAATAACAAATTTATTGTGGTCCCACGATCATACCATTCTTATTAATCTTCTTCTTGTCGGAATATTTTAAAATAGATTGATGAAAGACTATGAAAATTGTAATGACTTGGCCAATTTCACTAATCGAGAGTTTTGACTTAGTTAGGAGTAGACAAAACTCAAATCTAGAGGTAGACAACCTAAATCCAAACCAACTATATACGAACTTGGTACTATATTTCAAAATCCAGGGGTAAGCGGCTGCTTACCCCTGGTTACAGGTGGCTCCGCCACTGGTAATGGTAACTGTTAATTAATGGATAAAACTTACAAATTACTCTGTTAATCTTCAAACGGAAGCGAATCTTGCGAGCGTAGCAGTATCACTAGTTCTGCAAGGAATCACAAGCCGAAGTTGGAAGCCCTGCGTTTTTCACGACCTAAGACCTTCAAGTATTAACAGAGTGTTTCTCGGTGTTTTTCTTGTATTACGAAATTAGTGAATCTGTTATTTCTGTTAAGTAATAGAGAGAGAGAGGGATTGAGTTTATATAAAAACCAATGCACCTCTTCATAATGGATCAGCACATTTTCATAACGGGTTAGCACCTTTTCATAACGGGTCAGATTTTAGATTCAGATTTCCCATAACGAACGTACCATTTAATAAATCCAATAGTAACCGTACCGGATATTCAATTGTTATAGTTTTGGATTAATAGTTTACTGATTGGACTAATGAATTAACTGGTTGGATT
Organism: Carex pumila; assembly: GCA_033356055.1. Taxonomy (NCBI): domain Eukaryota; kingdom Viridiplantae; phylum Streptophyta; class Magnoliopsida; order Poales; family Cyperaceae; genus Carex; species Carex pumila. The sequence goes on from JARJHM010000582.1 coordinate 66,014, forward strand.
GCTAATTTATTTAAGTACTTTCAAATACACGAGATATGATAATTATTATAAATTAATGAGTACAACTAGGGTGTTTTTGAGTTCACCAAGTCTAAAACTCATTGAATTGGTTTTAAACGACGAATTTGAACTGTTGAAACCATCTACTTTACGAATGATGCATCTACATGTAAAAAAAGTTTAAAATTAATTTTGCATAGAGTCAAGTGGTCAAAAAAAGAATGCACTGAAATTAATTTATTAACTTTCTAATTTTAACCGTTTGACTTTATACTAAATTAATTCGAATGTTTAAAATTTTCACATGTAGACGCATCACTCGTAAGGTAAGCCGGTTTCAACGATTTAAAGAACAGATTTTAGACTTGAGTTCACTAAGGAACTTGGTGAACTTTAGAACACCCTAGTTCTACTCTAAATTAATCATATTTTTATCTAATATATGTGAAAATTTACACTTCCATATAATGTGATGAAAGATAGAATTTATAGATATATTTTTAAAATTTAACATCCGAATAGAATTACTATTTTTTTATGGAATACCAATCGATAGACATTTTTGAATGACAACAAATTATATTTTATGACTTTGACAAAAAAATTATAAAAATTAGAATGAATACTAAAATAATAACAATTGTTACATTGAAGAGAAAAAAAAATTACCAATGAATTCTTTTTCTGAAATATTGAGGTCTTATATGCACGGTCCGGTTAGGGGTGAAAACTGGTCGAATATTATCCGTCCGTATTCGGATCCGTATTCGAATTTTTGCAGATTCGGATATTCGAATATGGATAGTTTGCAGATACGGATACGAATACGGATATTATTATTCGGATACGAATACGAATTTGGTATCACTTTCAGAATTGAATACGGATACGAATACGGATAATTATCCGAATTCAGATATTTAGTCTTTTCGGATATCCGTTTTTTGAGTTTATTATTTTATTGTTTATTGTTTCTGTTTTTCAAATCTCCATTTCTAGTTTCCCGCTCCTCTCAATTTCTTCCCACCATTAATAAGAGCATATCTTGAATCTTGATACATCTTGCAAGTAGTGGGACCATGGCATGCACCTCTTTCTCTCCATCTTTGTTTATTGTGGCAATTTTCATGTATAACCTTGAAAATATTTTAATAAGAAAACATTACAAGGAAAATATCTTTTTCGAAAACATGAAAATTGGATAACTGTTTGCATGTACATTCTAAAATTATAATAAAGTACAAAATATATTTTTATCAAAGTTGCTTAAATTATACATTACACATATAAAAAAGTTAGAATTCATCCGTAAATTGATATCATGATATATGCTAAATTTGTACTCTTTTAAATTTGTGTCAAGACCTGCTAAGGTGCTACCAGTATGTATGATATCTTTCATTGATATCCTGAGTAAATTGATATGCTAAATTTCCGGTCTATTTTTAACAGAAAAAAATAATTTGTTATATAATATGTTGATTTTGTTGTAATATCCGAACAAGAATTCGATTTATATCCGTATTCGTATTTGTATTTGACTAATATCCGATCCGTATTCGTATCTGACTAGTATCCGATCCGTATTCGTATCCGACTAATATCCGATTCGTATCCGTATCCGAAAAATAAAAATGGATACGAATATGATTTTATCACTATCCGATCTGTATTCGATCCGTTTTCACCCCTAGGTCCGGTCCGATCTGTACGGGTCCACGAGTCTTTTTTAAAAAAATAAAAATTGTTAAATTGTTAAAAAATAAATAAATAAAAGTTAGAATCATCAGATTCAAAATTCAATTTAGAAAAAATAGATACATGAATTTTGGTCTTCTTTATATCAAAATAAAGGTATAAAAGTCCAGTTTTCAAATAATATAATTACATACCGGTACAATTTTATATAAAAATATTACATATTGGTACAATTTTAATGATTAATTGACAGAGGTTAGAAATAAAAAAGCTGAAATTCCAGTGAGTAGTCCCAATTTTTTACCATATTCAAAATTCAATTTAGAGAAAATGGCTCTATGGATTTTTGTGTTCATCATATCAAAATAAAGATTTGAAAATCTAGTTTTCAAATAATATAATTTCTCTATAAAAAAATATAACAGATTTGTACAATTTTAATGATTGATTGACAAATGTTAGAAATCAGAAAAACTGAAATTCTAGTGAGCAGTCCCAGTTTTTGACAAGATTCAAAATTCAATTCAAGAAAAATGGCAACATGGATTTTTGTGTTTTTTATATCAAAATAAAGGTATGAAAGTCTAGTTTTCAGATAATATAATATCACTATACAAATATTACAGATTGATATGTTTTTACGATTAATTGACAAAGGTCAGAAATCAGAAAAACTAAAATTTTAGTAAGCAGTCAGCTTTTTACTAAATTCAAAATTCAATTTAGAGAAAATGACTATATGGATTTTTGTGTTCTTTATATTAAAATAAAGGTATGAAAATGTAATTTCCAAATAATATAATTTCTCTACACAAAAATATTACAGATTGGTACAGTTTTAACAATTAATTAACAGAGATCAGAATAACTTGAAAGGAGGCATATTTAAAATCCGAATCCTAGCTACAGGTTAGTCCGGTCAGGTTCTACACAGTTCCACAGGTTAGTCCGGTCGGGTTCTTCACGGTTCCACAGGTTAGTCCAGTCCGATTCTACACGGTTCTATGGATTAGTTAGGTCTAGTTCTACACAGTTCTAGTGAAAAAATTTGATCCTAATCCTTGCTAGATCCGTTACTAACCATAGTTTGGTCCGATCTGGGTCCGAACCACGGGTGATCCGGTCCGGTTCTGAACAGTGAGTTCCAATTCAATACACTAGAAAATACTAAAATTTGCAGTTATGGCATACCGCCAACATATTCTATACAAAAAGTTGAAATTCTTGCTTGTTATTCAAAAGTAAATAACCACCTCGACACAAAATTTGAGATTCATTACATAGCTCTTAATTTTTACGCAGGTTTCTAATAAAATAATGTTACACCATAATACAACAGTGAACTACTCTAATAATTACCTACGGGTTTTCAATCAAAAAAAAAAATACTCTAATAATTATGCTTTCTCTCTTTATTTTTAAAAAAGCGAACTTTAATACCACTAATTTGAAAATGTCCGAATTAGCTTCCTATTTTTCCTTGCTTCCTTCCAAACGGCCGAACAACTGGATTGGATGTTGTTCTTGAGTTGACTTGGCCATCCTGTCTGGATACAATTTTAAGGGGATGTGCTTCTGTGTTGAAAACCCATTCGTCGAAGGAAATAAGAGAAGATGGTGAAAAGAGGAGGTAGAGATATTTTAGGGTTTCAGCGAGGAAGAAACTTTGCATCATGTTGTCTTTTTCACCTGAATTGACCTAGAAAACAAGTATTCCTTAAATGTCAACTGAAATTATAATAACATTTGATACATACGATAATCAGTATAGGCCTTTTACAAATAACACTTGTCATGTATTTGCAAATAGTTCAAATTATTTCTCATATATAATGCTCAACTATTGCAGCAAAGCAAACACTAAATTTCCCTAAACAGCTGGGCCTAATTTCAATTCAATTGGACTAAAGAAAAGAAGGGTTATAAAAAACTGCAGGAAAAATTGTCAGTTTAATAAAATATAGTCTCTGTTTCTTTAAACTAACAATTCAGAGATCTTGGGAATATCTTGATATGGGAAATCTTTTGTTCAATTTCAAGAAGGCTAAATTAAATGATGCCAAATTGTTTATGTACCAAAGATCAAGTATACTTACATCTCTGAGGCCAACATAACCCGATTCAATGCGAGAGTTCTTCTCAAAAGCTTGAAATATATTCCAGCCCCATTCCTGGTACATTTTGTTACCAGTGAACCGCCAAAGGTACACAAGCGATTCTATTGTCTCTGGTCTCAGTATATTCCATGATGTACCAACTGACATATCCTGTAATTTTGTATTGAGAAAGAATCCGTAAAACAGAAGTACCAACAATGGCCCACACATACTAAAATATTTTTGGTTTCTTATTGGATGCCTTTCAAGTTTAGATGTTGGTAGAACCAAACAGGAAGGTAAAGGGATGGACCAAACAGAAAAGCAATTCTAAAGTGAGAGACAGTTAGGTTGTTTACCTGGCCAGACGAGAAGTAGTAGTTTTCTCCAGCTAACTTTGTTGGTGTAGATTCGTAAAAATTATAACAAGTCCTGGCAAGCTTCATGCAAACACAGACAATATTTTTGTGAGATTTTACATGGTAGATACATTATAAGAGTATAATATACACACACTTTACTGTTTTGGTCATACTATATTTTTCTTATATGTCATCGTTAAACAAATTCTCTATACCATTTTGTTAAGTGGTACTATTTTGTCAGTCACAGTCTAGTATACACTTAAACATTTTGAGCCATGAATATCAATACTACAGGAACTTTCTTTTTAAAAAGTGCATTTCAAATCAGAAACATATTAGAAATGTGAAGATCAAGTTTATTTATCATGATAAGAGAAATGAAAGAGAAAGCTATCTTATTTTTAATACCTCTTCTGCCAATGTTAGAATTAGTTTCGATTTTTCAGGGCCATAGCCAGAGGAACCCAAGGCTAGCATACCAGGTGCAAAGCAAGCCAATTCATCCATCTACAATTCAATGAAAAATATAATGCATAAATCCAGGTTTTAATAATTGTATTTTATGAATTTGCAGGTAGGCAGGTTATTACCTTGTCATGCAAACTATCTCCATTTTTCTCACAGATATATGTGAAAGAAGAAGGGGTGGTTCTTCTGACCAAACTTTGGAGGCCTTCCATTGATGTCTCCCACATTTTTCTAAAAGTACAAAAGAAAAAACAACTGATCAAAACCAAAAAAGCACGCGCACACACACAAAAGTAGGTATACATGAGATTTTGTAAGACTAACCGGTAATGCTTCACATTTTCAGTTTTGTTCCCTTGAATCCATGCCTTGAGCAAATATTCATAGAAGCTGCATGAAAAATAAGTACTTTATAATTGTCTGATCTTTCTCAAGCAAATATAACTTTTTTTTTTTTGACGGAAATCAACAAAAGAATATTTGAGAGGTATTTGTAATTAATATTATACATAAGAGTAGCAAATTCACCTATCGCCCATTGCACCGAAAGTGATTGTAGAATAAGAGGCAGTTCCTGTGTGAGGATTTATGTATATCGGGAGCAAGCCATCACTTGGTAATATCTTCTTAAATTGCTTGATTGAGTTCTCTACCTAAATTTAGTAACATGATTAAATGTAGAAATAAGAATTGAATAATCTAATCAACTTCTATGCAAAGTCTATGACATTAAATTTGTGAATTTTTAATCCTTCATTTTCTCTGATACAATATTATTTTTTCCACCTTACAAGAAGATTTCTCTATCTTTAAATGTAGAGAGAGTTAGTAAACAAAGGAAAAAAAATGGACAGAAGACATTTGAAATGCCATTAAAATTATGATCTCTTTTACAAGATTATTTTTTTCTCTTATCATCTGTTCACCCAATAAGTTTCTCTTTCGAAATTTATACAACAAAAAGAGATAAAGACAATTGAACTTTGTAGAACGTCAAAAATTATTACAGTGAAATCAAAGATGTGAAAAATACAGGTACCTTTTCTTGGTACTTTGGGTCTCCTGTTCGTTGTGATAGAGCAATAAACTCGAGTTGCTCTGTGCCTGAATCTGCCAATATACTATCTCCCTATATAAGCATATGAAATATAGGTGTTATACAGTATCTAGAAACGTACAGGCATTTAAACATAAGAAAGATGAGCAACCAAAAGAATATTGAAAAAGGACAAGAACATATCTGTACATTGCATTAAAAATATATATATAAGAAAGAAGTTAAAACATCAAAGCATTCTTTGTGAACATGATAGATGGCTTTATGCACCTATAACCTCAAGAGAACTTATTTGGCTCTATAATAACATCAATAAGGATAAGCATAATATATAATTGAAATTATAATACGAAGAAAAGAATGAACATGAACTCACATTAGTCCATCCTTGATTGTGGGGTCGACCATGCATCAAATTAATTCTGTTAAAAGGTATTCCAGAAGAAGTATCCCATGCCGGTAATAATCTATCTGCTATATCTTTTGCCTTGTCAAGAAATATTTTGTCGCCAGATAGGTCATATGTACTAAGTAAACCACCTACAACTCTAAATAACCGGAAAGAAGAAAGAGAGAGATCTTAGCAAGGAGAGTGATATAATGTTAATGACTGCAACAAATGGAGAGGCAGCAAATAGAAAAATAAAAACTAAATGAAAATGAACCTTCAAAGTAACCTTATGGTTGTTTCAAAAACACTTGCTTCATAGTCTTTGTTGAAGTCTAAAGAGTTTGCAACCCAACTGCCATAAGAAAAGAATAAAATAAAGACAAACAAAAAAGATAGAAAAGTAAGTCAAGCTAAGCAAGTGTACACCTGGGTTTACATTCCTAATTTAAATAAAAATGCATGTCCAAAATAAATTCTCTGAAATATTACTATTTGCAGTCTGCTTCATTTTACTTCATTTTGAAATTCCAATGTTCATTGAGAATGAATGATACTTAAAGCACTCATCGAGAGAAAAAAAAATTATTCTTTATTCGATAAATTAAGAGATGGAATTAATATATGGCTAAATTCCACTAGTGCATCTCTTTTCTTCTTTCCCCATTAAGTTGTCATGCTTTCTCCATTTTTGAGTGCCAACACTTTAATTTTTTATAGTATACCCTATAAAATGAATTTCCACAATAATTTTGGACTTCTGTGAAATTATTTTAATTGCAAATCACCTCAACTCAAATCATGCTAATTAAATTATGAAATTGTATAAAAATTGAAAAATCTCATTGTCAAAACCAAATGTAAGCTAAATTTCAAAAGTCAAAAGCAAATTTGAATTTTTTTTTTGTAAAATTAGATATCCCCCAGTGTGGCCCACAAATTAAATAATAGTAATGTCCACTCTTTCTGTGAGAGGTTCTAAACCACTAATGGCGCCATTATCAAACTGCACCTGTCACCAGTTCATCAAAGGCCACGTCTAAAGCCTGACATCATTTTCTGAGCTGCTATCTTACGAATTCATATCACCTAAGGTAACTCAAATTTTGAGTTTGGATCCAAACTGTGGATCTGTTTTGGCACAAATATTAAAGGGGGCCTGTACATTCCACCCCAGACTGGATTGATCTGGATTCTGATTGGACGTTTTGGATCCAAACTCAAAATTTGAGTTACCTCAGAGGATCTGGACTCCTATCTTACAGTGTGGGATTACTACGAATATTATTCAGTTTGGTTTTTTATAATAGATTAATTCAATAGCATGTTTGCGGTTTAATTTTACAATTCTAAAAAATACAAAAATTTCCCATGACAATTGGTCGTGATATACTGAGTGAATTATTAATTTGAGTGATAAGAATTATCAGAGTGATTTACTCTGTAAAAAAGAAAAGTTAGCATAGAAACTCACTCTCTAGCCTTGCGAAATTCGTCTTCTAGGCCCATAATATACAGTGTATCTAAAGAGTCAATTAAGGTCGCACCAAGACCACCAAAGCTGTTTACACCATTTTTCGTTTGGGGCTGGTACAAAAAACAAAAACAAAAAATCAGAAGGGCCTTTCAGAAAATTTTACTAATCCTCATCAAAATGTGCAAAGATCTGCTTCGCCATTATACTATTTTCTATAACCCAAAATAAAAAGAGATGGGATGAGAAGATTATTTAGTAGTGTCCTAAAACCATTGAAAGAGGTGCACTTTGGTACAATGTACCTACTAGTACAGTTCATTTGCCTTCGCAATGCTAGGTAATAAAAGCTTTAAACAAGCGCCTAGGAGTAAGTGCTTAATATATGACAAACCTGAAGCTCGTCCTGGCCCCACGCGTACGTGACATAAGAGCTCCAGGCATGACGCATGGCATCCTTGACCTTTTCTCTCCTTTCTTTATTTATGGGGTCAATCTCTACAGCATCCCGAGTCATCATTTTATCACTAGTATAGTACTGTTGCTGCCCTGTGGTTTGCTTCTTTGGCTTTTCATCAACGTTTCTCAACTATAGGATGGATAGGAAGATGATAATAATGCAGAAATAAACAAGGAACTTGTATAGAATACAAAAGAGCAATAGACACAAAGGATGAATATATTCTAACTGCGTAGTGTTATACCTGGTCTTGAAGCCGGTTAACTTTGTCTGTCAATTTGGCCACTTCAGACTGTAACATTTATAGTTAGTTGATTAATTATTTTCTCATTCAATGAGCAGTTTATTAGCACATGGTATGAAAGAAGAGAAGCATGCAATTTCTTTGCAGATAAGTATAAGGAATTAGGGGAAAAACAATTTCCAAGGCCAAAATGTCAGTAGATCAGCGTGATAATGGGAATACTAAAGCAATGGATGAACTCCAGAGAGGGAATTCTGTACAATAAATATGGCATGATTACCCATGAATATCCTGGCATCCGAACTGGATTAATATATACACTGTAGCAATTGGTCGTACAGGTCTATATATTGACCACTCCACCAATAGGTGTCAGATTTCCTCACAAAAAAAAAAGAAAAAAAAAAAGATTTGCCGGAAAATCATGTAAATAAATTTCAATCCAATTAAGCACAAATTAAATCGTAATTTGCACAAGACCAACCGGTTATTAAGAAAATCTAAAAAAAATAATCGAACTAAACTTGAATTCAGTAAATCTGAGGAAGGCTTCACACAACAGATCGTACCTCGTATTCACGAACCAATGATTGTCGATCCCAAAATAAAAAGGAAACGACAACAAACACCACGAACAGCAAAGCGAGTCGTTTCGGTCGCTTCAAGTAGTAAGCTGGGTTCAGGTACCGCCAGGGACCAGAAGTCGACGACCTACCCCGCGCCATCGCCGGAACCCTATTTACCTCCGAGGAAAGTGAAGCTCGATCCGGATCCAATGGACGACCTAGTTCATGGTCCTTTATTATGCGAGTCGAATTTAGCTTGATAAATTTAAATGTTCTCTTTCGTCGTGCCTGCGAGGAGGCAAAGATCTGTCTTTCGCATCAAGCGACTAGAAATAGTGTATGGATTTTATTTGAACTTGGTTCAACGTTTAATGGTACACTTGTCAAAGGTGTGTCCGGAGATGAAGATATTTTTTTTTGTCTATGTTTACGGTGTTATCGTGCCGTTCTGGGTCCATGTGTATATATCAAAGCTAATGGAGAAGCGACTTTCTGATTGACTGATGCTCTCAATTGTTGGTCGTCGCTGATAGGTGCCCACTTCACTAGGACACGAGCCCACGAATAAATCCTCTGAAATTTCCTCGTACCCAAATTTTAGTAAAGGATGAATATAATATTTTTATTTCCTCTATTCATAACAAAAATGTACAAAATTTAAACTATTTAAATAGTAATAATAACCTGGAAAAATTACCTCGGTCTGTTGACTCTAATGGACGTTTCAAATTAAATTAATATGAATATGAAATATCATAATAGAAAAAAAGATACGGTCATAACTAAAATTAGAATTGTTTCAAATTAAATTAATATGAATATGAAATATCATAATTGAAAAACATGATATGGTCATAACATATTTTCATATTAAAAAAATAGATTAAATAACTAATAGCGTTACTTAAATAACATATTAATAACATCTACATGTAAATAACGTATTAGATGACATATATTCTTTTGACATATTTTAAAAAAAAAAATCATACAAAATGACATATTAAATGACAAATAATATTCTTTAAATGATATAACAGATAAAAAGAATGTAGGCATGATCAATCAATTAAAAAAATCTTAAATGACATTTAACAAATAGAATAAAATCAAGACCAGTTAGAAAAAATAATACAGTTTGCATGTGGCAAGCATAGTAACAATTGAATAATTCGGGTTCGGTTTGATAGGGTCAAAAATTCCTGATTTAAGAATAATTTGGATGTAATTCAGAAATAATTTGAAATTATCTAGATCAGAGATTCCGATCCCACAAAGGAGCAAAATTAAAAATAAAAAACAAAAAAATATATGTTCTAGGAAAAATTTGGGAAAGATTCAAGAATAATTTGTATAAATCGGGAAAATTCATAAAATTTGCAAATTATTCACGAATAATTCGGTCAACTGAATAATTTGACGTTTGATTCGCCATCACCAAAAAAACAAATTATACACGAATAATTTGTGAATCTTATGACTACGGTGGCAAGTACGTGTTTTGCAATATATATCTATTTAGTATGCTTCGAAAGAGTAGAAGTCCGATTTGTGTAATGATACGCGTTGGATGAAAATCAAAGTACATCCAACAATTATATTATATTATATTATATCAAAACACATTCGATAGATGTACATTGCAAAACATTATAGTCTCACTCTTTATTTTAGATATTGAGTTATTCGATTTCTATACATATATATATACATAGGAATATGCTAGCATGCTATGCATAGCATAGATCCCCTCCATGCAACGGCTTGAATTTCGAGTTTTCAAAATTCTAATGGTCGATCCGAACCGTTCATCTTGTTCTCCATATTAATATGTGTTTGGAGACCAAATTTTACATTTTTTGGAATTTTTTTACTATTTCTTTAGATTTATTGAAAATCGCTGTTTTCAGCAAATCTGTATTATAAAAAAACAGCGATTTTCAATAAATCTAAAGAAATAGTAAAAAAATTCCAAAAAATGTAAAATTTGGTCTCCAAACACATATTAATATGGAGAACAAGATGAATGGTTCGGATCGACTATTAGGATTTTGAAAACTCAAAATCCAAGCTGTTGCATAGAGGAGTTCTATGCTATGCATAGCACGCTAGCATGTTCCATATATATATATATATATATATATAACATAATTGAGGTACTAAATAGTGGGAAAATAACTTTGTTCGCCGAGAGTAATTTTAAGATATTTTGCCATCAAGCAATTAGTCTGTAACATATGGAGCTTGGCGGTGGATCAACCTATGATGCATAAGTTGGTACAATAGCATTAAAGTAATTATGAGACGCAAGAAGACGAGACCAATTTGACAGACAGAGTTGGTACAACAGCAAAATCAACCTATGATGCATAAGTTTTGTTGGTTTTGTTTTAACAACTACATGTTGTATATGCTTAATTTTTGTTGTTAGAAGCAACAACATGTGGATTGCTGGTGTGTGTCAAGTCGGATACCATGTGTTGTATTAGTCAGATAATTACCATGTATATACATAATTACAAATACACACGATTATGAGAGCGACCAATGATACCGGGTATCATTCGGGAGCTTTACTGACCCTGTTTAACTCTTGTACCAGTTGGTACATTCTTTTACCTACTTGTATGTACTATGAAAGAATTCTTAGTCTGTATTAATTCCCAGAGATGTAGAGCGATAGCACCACCGTCAACCAAATTGCCAAAACCAGTTTTGAGTGATACGGAAAACTCATTTTCTAGTGCTAGAAAGAAAAAAGATGACGATTATATATGAGAAAACAATTTGAGACTGATGAAGCGTCTTTCTTTTACTTATTCAATTATCTTCGAATCATGTTACAAAACGCAAGAGACACCTCTATTTTTTTAATGAAAGGATATATTTATCATTTAATTTTTAAAATAATCAAATAAAATATAAATAAGTCAAAGAGGATAGAAACAAAAATGTTAAGATTTTAGAGAGATAGTAAAAATTTGCATGAGCACACTACAAATTCTCTATTAAATTTATTTCATTGAAATATATATATGAATTCATGTGCCAGAACTTATTTCGATCCAAGTGAATCTCTTTTAAAATAGCCCACTATAATAACCTAATTTGGGCGACCAAGGTCCAACGAACTCCCCTCGCCCACTGGTGGGGCAGTTGGATCCGTACCCTTTACACAGTACTGTAGACCAATTTTCTCACTTTACGGTTTGAGATTAAATCTCAGTCGCTTTGAGATTCGGATTAATACAGGGACAGTTATTATTGGGCTTTGAGAGTCATGCTAAATTTAAAAGAACGGTCCAGATCCACTAATTTTAAAGGGGGAATTTCACGTATACCCCTCAAAAACTTCAAAATTACGTATTTTTCTCTCTAAAGTTTAAAATTATATTTCCCCTCTAAACTTTAAAAACTCACAAATTTACCCATTTTATTGTATTTTATATTAAAACTCATTCTAAAATTTTAAAATATCCATTTTACCCTTTATTAAAAGCATATAAAGACCATCAAACTCAAATTTAAATCTAAAGGGTTTCTCTACCGTTTGATCTGTGTGCATCGCATTAAGATCTGTGCATAGTGCTTCAATTTCGTGTTGATCATTCATGCACGGATCTTAAAGCAATTTGATTGGTGCGCATCGCATTAAGATTTGTGCACGTCACATCAATATACATGCGTGTTCGCATCAAGATTCGTGCTGATCTTGCGTATGCATATTTAAAAGCATTTTGGAAGGTAGACAAATAGTTTATATTCAATTTTGAGTTTGATGGGCTTTATATGCTTTTAATAAAGGGTAAAATAGGTATTTTAAGATTTTAGAATGAGTTTTAATATAAAATACAATAAAATGGATAAATTTGTAAGTTTTTGAAGTTTAGAGGGGAAAATACGTAATTTCAAACTTTAGAGAGGGAAATACGTAATTTTGAAGTTTTTGAGGGGTATACGTGAAATTCCCCCAATTTTAAAAGATTCCCTTTTGGGATGATAGAGAGGATGTGAATTCCGCTGACAGTAGGGACAGATCTGAAACGCTTATCGTAAGTACTCACCAACCGTCCGATCTGAGACGGCTCCTACAGATCATCTCCGCTCGCTCTCTCTCTCCCCTCCCCTCCCCGCTCGCTGTGCTGCTATGGATTCTCTGTTGGCCAACTACGCCTCCTCCGACGATGAAGGAGACGATGATCCAAGCTCTGAATTAGGTAGCAAAACCTCCTCTTCTCTCACACCTCCTAACAAACCGTCTTCGTCACTGTCTGCCCTGCCTCCGCCTAAATCTCTCTTCTCCAACCCCCCTCCAGCGCCCAAAGCTTCCCTCTTTTCCTCTCTCCCCCCTCCTAAAACCAGCAATTCGACTAAAGGATCTATTTTTTCTTCACTTCCTCCCCCCAAATTAAAGGAACCTACGAAGCTGCCGGTTTTTGATACAAACCCTAATCGACCTGTTAAAGAGGAGGATCCGTTTGAAGAGATAGGAGAAGTTGGTACAGATTCTTCTTTAACCTCTTCGACTTCTATCTTCTCCTCCCTCCCACCTCCTAAATCAAGTGGTACAACAATTTTTGTGCAAGAAGGCGGTGAATTTTACAAGCAGAAAGAGAAAAAGTCAACTAAAGGTTCAGTTTTCTCTTCGATCCCAGCTCCAAAATTGGAATCGACAAATTCACTCCGGTTGGAGGCAAATCCTAAGAAGGTTGTCCATTTCACACCTCCAATTAATCCCAGCTATGTTGATGACAAAGATGATGAAGAAGAAGAGAGCAAAAAGAACAATTCTATTGTTGAACCTTCCTTCAATGCCTCGAGTAACCTTTCTTCCATGTTACCAGCTCCTAAAAATTCTTTGTGCTTAGCACCTCAATCAAACTCTTCTAATATGTTTTCATCAAGAAAATCAAATTTAGATGCCCAATTGCCTCCAATTAGCACCGCACCAGTACAACAACCAATCCAAGATGAGCCAAACCAAAGCTATGATTCAAACTGGGTCGGTAACGTAGCGCAAACTGCGTATGTGGAGACATCAAACTCTGGATACACCATGGACCATGGTAATGTGGAAAATTATGTTGGTTATGAAGGGTTTAATTGGAGTACTGACGTTTCTGTTGGTACTAGTACTGGTACTTCTGTTCCAATGGAGGTACATGATATGGGGAGGGCTAGGGGCAAAAGAGGAAGAAACGAAATGCCACCAGAAATAGTAGAGGTGAACCAACATGAGCTAATGAAAAATAGACCAAGACCAGATCAGGGCAGGTTAACAGGGAGTACATTTGGACCATCTTATCAGGTTAGTTTTGCTAATTTTACTTTGAAATATTTTTCTAGTTGTAATATGGTTTGCTGCTGTAGGTCAGTTAGAGAGAACAAATGACAGACTGAAAAATGTAGAGTTACATGACTACTATTGCTTGTGAATGAAATATTAACTTTATTCTGTATTACATCTGTAAGTTTTTTTTCTCTTAATTAATCAGACAGTGATGGCTGGTTTAGGGTATTTTTTTTTTCAAATTAATGCTCATTTTAATTTCTTTGCTAATAAACCCAACTATATTTCTTTTGTGCTTTTGCAATTATAATTTGGTGTTAAATTTTAACAATAAAACAGCTTGTTTTCTTTTCCAATGCTAGACAGTGAGTAAATTAGTTGAGTCCGTATGGAAAGTTTATAGTAGCGTCAGCTGTTAAATTTGTCTGAATTCAACATTGGTTTTAAATGGCAGTATGTTATTTATTTGAAATAATGCTGGTAATAATTTGCTGTCAATGTAATGTCTTTTGTACTTTGTTGGTGCTTGCAGTCAGCTCCTTCGGCAAAGGAGAAGCCTACTAAGCTACACAAGAGAAAGCATCAAATTGGGTCACTTTTATATGACATGAGACAAAAAGAGATGGAGCTTGCTGAGAGGCGTGCCAAGGGTTTCCTTACCAAAGCCGAGACACACGCCAAGTATGGCTGGTGACCCTAGTATTTATGCCAGCTAATGCCTTTAAATAATTAGTAATAGCAATGTTGATGTGAGCTCAGCTCTAGACTTGACCTAATTTTGAGGTGGGCAAGGATTGTGTTGGATTGAAGTTGAAAGCAGTGTTTCCATCTTTGATCTTATTTCCTACATTTTTTTAATTAATGTTTCATGTCTTAGCTTCGGTGATGTTTCCTTCGATCTATTATGTAACTTCATGTATATCTTAAAAAAATCTATAAACTTGTGGGAAATGCTTTCACAGTTTTACATGCTTCAAAAACTGAAATAGTTTGAACTTCTTTTTTCTTTTTTCCTGAGCATTCATGAAATATAGTTTTGTTTGATGGGCGTAGTTTTGTGTGATGGGTTCATATCAATCCACCTCTGGTTGTGGGTCTATAGAAACCTTTCTCGACTCAAAGCAGGTGTCTATTGCCCTAGTTTTTACCAAGCTGGCCTTGCTTGATGAAAATGTCATAAGAGAAATGGTCTAATTTAGGGATCATTTGATGTGATGGAAACGGTTCTTTAAAAATGTTAGAAGTTACATTCTAGAAACATAGTTGTTTATATTTTCTTGCATCCTACTTGTTTAGTTCATACCAGAAAGTGTAAGATTACCAAGGAGAAGAAAAAGTGAGGGAAGAAATGTGTTACCAAGCAAATTTTAGGGAAAACAAAATAAAAGATAGGGGATAAAAAAATTAAAGACTCAATAAGATTGAACTTTTTTTGGCATACTAAAAAAGTTTTTTTTTTTTTTTTTGGGACATTTGAAAATTAAACTGCTTAAAGAAAAGTGCTTTTCAGACAATCTACTGTTTTCCTCCATATTCTAACTCCAGATTTTAGTACATCAGCGGACCCTTAGACGAACATTTTATTGGTACAAGGACTTGTATGATGGGAAGGTCTTATGTTGTTTTTTTAATTTAATTAATTGCGCTAATTTAACAAATTGATCTTTCAGGAAATTCTATTTAGGTACATATTGTATTCATGAATAGTTAGGGCGAAACGAAAAAAAATAGTTAGGGGTTTAAAACTTAAAATGCATAATTATTAATTTGTGGTTAATGAGATTTGAACTAAAAACCTTTCAAGCACAAAATAGAGTTTTAACCACTAGACCACAAGCATACATCCATTTTTTTATGAGAGGTATTGAACTATATAAAAACCTAGAAAAAAAAATTAAATTAAATTAAATTTTAACATATATGGTTAAAAATTTCAAAATCTGAGCTAAATGTAGAGTTAATTATTAGCGTCCGCACTGGGTTGAATCTTGTATACTATAAAATTGAATCTTGTATATTATAAAATTGAATATTGTATACTGTAAAATTGAATCTTTTACACAGTAAAATTTACAATTGAATCTTGTATACTGTAAAATTGAATCAGCAAAACTGTAAAATTGAATCTTGTATACAATAGAATTTTCAATTGAATCTTGTATACTGTAAAAATTAAATCTTGTATATAGTAGAATTTTCAATTGAATCTTGCATACTGTAAAATTGAATCTCGTATACTGTAAAATTTTCAAATAATACTATAAATTTTCAAGTGAATTTTGTACACTGTAAAAATACAGTTAGATGAAAGTGAATAAGGTTGTGGACAAATGGTAGACAAAACCTAGTGGACAAAAACATTTTCTCAATTGTAAAACGGAATTAATTTGTTGTTCTTAGGTTTCATTGACTAATATATTCAGTAGACAACAAATAATAAAAGTGTAAACTGGCCAGATAATATTAGCAAGAACCTACGTGCCTGAGAAAATCTTGGAAACAAAATATTAACAATCGTTCGGACACAATAATTCTCAGAAGCTGCTATAAAGGAGAAAGATCAAAGGCAAATCTATTCAACACAACTGGTTTCAAAATACATATTACTGGATTGAACAAGCCATCAAAAGTTAATGACTTCCAATCAACCTATACCAATCAATCAATACCGACTCGATCTCATGATTGCTCCATATAGTGATATAAATAGTATATTTTAAGAGAGATCAAGTTACAACAAGCATTTTTTACATTTTTAAAGTCCAAATCGTTAATCCAAACCGTTAGATGTGATCTCTACAATAAAATGTGCTCGGAGACCAAATTTTACATTTTTTTGAATCTTTTTACTATTTACTAAGATGGGTACAAAAACTAGTCAAATTCATACCATTGAATTTTGTACCCATCTTAATAAATAGTAAAAAAATTCCAGAAAATGTAAAATTTGGTCTCCAAGCACATTTTATTGTAGAGATTACATCTAACGATTTGAATTGACGATTTAGATTTTGAAAATGTAAAAAATGCTTATTGTAACTCAAAAATTGTCGTAACTTGATCCCTCCTCATATTTTAATTGCTTTTAGTTTGCAGCCTTGGCAAATTCAAACAAGGCAATTGTTGTCCAACTTGCAAGTTTGTATCTAAATAAATTCATGCCAGCAAATGTCTTCTTCTAAATTTGTATACTAGGAACTAATGGTCATTTTTATATTTTACTTGCAAGTTTCATTGCATTACATAAATTTAGAAAGATGACTCAATAAAAAACAGGCAGTAGAAATGTACGTAGGATGTTTCATAAATTTGTCAGTGAGAAGTTAAATGTGTGTTCGCACAAAGCAACCGCTGCCCAAAGCAACACTTCAAAGAATTAAAGTTTGACTTGTGCATCAAAATTAATAAGCATCTTAATCGTTAAAGCAAAGCGTGTGCTAAAGATTTTACTAATTATCGAATAGCAACACAGGTGCTATGGCTATTATTTTTCATTGATTTGGGGGACATTTTTTTATTAATATTGATTATATTTTAAAAATAGAATACGGATAAGATTAATTTAGACAAGTATGAATATAAAAATATTTTTACTCATCCATAATGTATTCAACTATTCATTAAACACTTCTTGATGTTGGATGAACAAAAATGTTTTATTAGTATTTTCTTTCAAATATTTTCCATCTTTGCCTCATACTCCACATATTCTTCCTTCCACATTTTGCCAAAGTGATTGAATGCTATTTTATTGAGATTTTTTTCTTTATTGGACAGCTCCTCTCCCATAGCACTGTAGCCTGAAGTGCCATTGAAATTTGAAAAGTGACCTCCAGATAAAAATTATAATATCATTTTTATCCTTTTAAATTTGAAAGACTGTTATATTTACTCAGTATAATTTAAAAAAAAAAAGAAATATCTAAATCTCAAACTACTTATTTTTTTAACTAAAATAACCTTTTATTAATAAATTATAGATTTCGCTTCTAACTTTCTCTCACATTCTATCACCAAGCAAAAAGACAAGACTTATTTTCCTCCCACCTGTCCCTTTTCTGATTCAGTGTAAATAAGTGTGACAAGGCACTTGCTCTAATAGATCAAGTAAAAAGGACTAGTATGAAGACAACTGAAAAGTTCTCCTATTATTAAACCGATGTCAAACATACACAGAACTGCTTAAGCTATTGTAACATATCAGAATATTAAATGACAAGGGGACATAAAACCGAAATGAGTTTCGATTCTACTGTACATGCTGCTGCTGCTTTTGACACGCGAGGTGGCCCTATTTTACCATCAATATTTTTCTTTATTTGTCACGATAACAAAATGAATGTTTATGATTTTAAAACTAGTTTTAGTAAAAAAGGATGTTAACTTGGATAAATATGAGAGCTTTTCTAATTTAGAAGGATAAGTATGATATAGGAAAGTATGTAAAATATTGAAGTTTTTGATGGGCATAGGTGAAATTCTTATTGAACTTGCACCAAACCAACAAGCACAATATTACAACACTCAGACGAAATCCATCACAAAACCTGGTAAATTATATTGAAGTTACATGAAGCAGTCAGAAAATAAGGATAGGTATGGTCCCTGTACAAGCCACACATAATACTACAACACAAAATTAGAATCTGACCGCATTTACCCTCAAAAACCATAAAGGTTCTATGTAAAGGTGTGGGGATCACAAATAAACACCCAGTACCCTACCTGAAGCCACTCACAATCTTTTTTTTTTTTTTTTTTTATGAGATGAAGCCCGTAGGCACACTCACCAATCTTTCAAGAGCTGGCCTGCTACATCCTTGTAGCTCACTTTTTTCTTTGGTGTACTGATGCTCGGCCCTGGCTGAGCTGGTAGTTTCTCAGTCTTAGTGTTGCTGTTTTTATTACCGGAACTGGTACCAGTTTCCTCTTTCCTCTGGCTCAGGCTTGGAATCATATCAAGTAGCATAGCATGGATTGGATCCACCATTTGTTCCAATTTATTGACACCTTTACTCGCATTTTCTTCAATTACTTCATCAAGTGGTTTGTCAAATATCTCTCCCCTTGGAGTATCATCCTTCAGGTTATTTGTGCTTTCAATTTCCAAATCCATAGATTCATCTTCAGATTTGACAAACTGCACACCAATTGTCGGTTCTTGATCCTCCCTTGGCTTTGCTTTTGATTCTGTTTCTTGATCCTCCCTTGGTTTCACTTCTGATTCTGATTCTGTTTCTGACTTTGATTCTGCTGATTCAGATTTTTCTTGACCTATTTTCGTGCGTCGAGTCCCAATTCTGGCACGTGTTCTTCTTGGGGCTGGTTTAGGGGCTCTTTTGGGTTTCCTCGACCTCGGGCCTTCCGGTCGGCCTCTTTTCCTCTTTGTGTTTGTATCCAGAGGGATGGGGGCATTAGGGTCGCTATGGTCAATTGTGTCAATTGGAGGCTTTTGTTCTTCCTCTCTGAAATGAAATATAAATGGAAATTAAACCTAACATTTACAAAATTAAGAATTGACAAGATGATCACATAGAACATTTACCTTTCCTCAACCTCAATTTCCTCAAATGTAATTGGTTTCAAATTGTAGGAATCCTCATGCAACCTCCTCTGGTTGGCTAAAGAATCCTCAACCCATGTGTGAGTCACTACCTTAACCCTTTTGTAATGCACCAGCTGCCGCTCACCAGATGGAACGCTAAATTTTGTCGTTGTAGTAAAAAAATAAATAAATACAAATATAGTACTAAAGATGATCTGGAAATTGCAGTACTATTAAAAGTCATAAATTATGATATTAATGGATACAGAGAGAGAGAGTTAAACTAAACCTGTTGTATACTGCATCAAAATTATATGACCCAACAAGAGAGTGAGCAACCAAATGGGTAGCCAGCATAAGACTAGTACAAACTTCACCCCCATGCATGGTCAACTCGAGCTCCAATCTCTTCAATGCAAGATCTGATATTACATTGTAATCATGATTCCTTAAAAAAAAAAAAATAGGTTATCAAAAAGGGCAAAAGGACCTTGCAGGAAGAGGAGAATGAAATTAAGAGGAAATGTACTTGAGAGGTGTAGGCCTGTAGAAATAAATGCGACAACCCTGAAAGAAACAGAATTTCTCCTCTGTGCAATATTTTTTTTTGTAATATTGCAATTTGTCGTCGGGGGTTTTCAGTTCAGAGATATTGCTGAAAATCTTAAAAAAATTATAAAAAATCAAAGAAGAATAATGAACAATATTAGTATGCAATTACTCTCTCCAAATTAAAGTACTTTAATGAGTCCACAGTTTCATAGAAGAGCAAATATTTTTTTTATTTTGTAAAACAATTATGCCCTTCTCACCTGTTTGAGATCAGCTACATCAATATCCCAGAAATAGTAGTCAGAGAAATGGTCAATCTCTTCTCGTAATTTATATTTTGAAGAATCAGCAAGAAAGAGGATGTACCTACATCATAAGAGCCATCAATAATCAAATCTCAATAAATGTTTACAGAAAGGAAGGGATCAAAGAGTATCTTAAGATGTACTTAGGTTCCAGGTGTAAAAGGCACTTTTCTTTGCAGGAGTCCAATATCCATGAGTAGTGTATCACATCTCCTTGGCGCACTGCTGCTTGGTATTTTATCCCTAAATAGTATGATTAAGAAAGAATTTAAGTACTAGTAGAAATTATTCCTATTAAGTACTATCACAAATTATCCCAATATCCATGAGAAGCATATCACTCCTACTTTGCAGGGTTAAAATGAACCATTGGTTTTGTGTCCCAACCATAACCCACATATTTATATCCATTTTCAAAGTTCAAACAGTCGATCCAAACGGCTCAACATGATATCTATATTAAAATGTGCTTAGAGACCAAATTTTATATTTTGTGGAAATTTTTTACTATTTGTTTAGATAGGTACAAAATCACTGTTTTTGGATGGTCCAAAAGCAGTGATTTTGTGCCTATCTAAAAAAATAGTAAAAAATTTCCAAAAAATATAAAATTTGGTCTCTAAGCACATTTGAATATGTAGATCATGTTGAGCGGTCCAGATCGACTGTTTGAACTTTGAGAACAGAGATAAAGATGGGGTCCGGATCCCCTAAAGTAACCCAACTTTTGGGTTTTGGATCAGGACCATCTGATTCGAATTTGTCGCTCGAAATCATTTTGGGAGTCGGATTCATTACTTGGGATGTGTGCGCTCCACTTCGGATGGATTGTCACGGATTTGAATCGGATGGTCCCGATCCAAAACCCAAAAGTTAGGTTACTTCACTGGATCTCAACTCATAAAGATGTGGGATATGGTTGGGGTACAAAACCAATGGTGCATTTTAACCCTACTCATCTAAAATAAAGATTACTGTGACAATTTGATAATAGATAAATTAGATACTGATCAGTAACAATAAAAAAGAAGGATATTTAAGTACTTGTCTATTTCAATTTTATATGCCACAAGATATAATTGCTAATGACAAAACTTGTAAAAGTTCCTATAGTTCAACTTCATCATAAAGCTATATATTTATAATTAAGGCACATGATTAAAGTTTCAGTCTGGCACTAGATAAATTATCTGGTTTAGCACAATATTTTAAAAACACAAGGTGATCTTTCAGTGAATAGCAGATATCTAAAAGATCAGAAAAAAAAAAGGTGACCTTTCAGTGAATACAACACATTAAGCATTTAAATAATAATTTTCAAAATATTAATATAAAGAGTAACCTTTCTTCTCAGAGGCAATGCAATGGGTAACAGAGGGATTGATATTCATGGCGAAAGTGCCTCCATTTTCAACCACCAGCTTGTGAAAATATTCCAAATTATATGATGGGGGTATATTTGCGAAGTCTTAATAAGATCAAAATAGCACCAGGTCAAGGGAACATATTTTATTCAACTTTTGGAAGAAAAAAAAAGTTGAAACACTTTTAATGAAAATACTACAAGTACCCATACAATAATCGAATATACCAGAACGTCCCCTGCCGTACTTCTTTAAAAAAAATGCCCAAAGTACTGTCATTTCTCACTATTTTTTTATAGGAAAAGAGCAGTGTGTTGTTTTGACCATCTCTTTTAATAAAAAGGCAGATAAAACTAGCATAAAACATATCATGATATCTGAAAGGGTCCAAGGGTAATTTTAGTATTCTTTTTAAGAATGATTTTTTGCTCATTAACTATAATTTACTTTCCCTTTTTGCAAAGGATACAAAAAATCATGTTAGCGAAGATTAGGGTTTCTTCCTTGAGACTGGAGACATCTGTCTTGACAAGATGTGAAGGAACTATTGACAGAGTCATCTTGTCCCCCTTCTTCGTTGGCTTCACACGCTTTGCTTCACGATCTGTTGTCTCGTTTGTTGCCTTGTTTGTAGTGCCATTACTTGACCGTACAATCTCCACAAAATCTAAGAATGGTTAGAAAATGGAAGTTAAATATTTTATTATGCACAATTAGATATCTATAAATGAAAGATTGTTAAGTCCCTAATAAAAAAATTCTGGCATAATCAAGAAATTCACACAAAATGATGAAAATATAAGCTCCAAATGTACCCTGGACATCAAGGCACTCATGCCAGGGCTTGTCATATCTCACACGGTGTATACGAGGAAATCTTAAACTGTATGGTGCCGCAAAAACCTAAGATAATTTTAGGAAAAAAATAATAAACCAAACTTGATAATATGTAGTAACAATGCGACAAATCAATTGAAAAAAATGAACTAGGACCTACCTCAGATTTGATTGTTCGGATATCACTAGTTATAGATACCAAAACTGACCTATGAATAATGAATTAAATACATAAATTGTCAAAATAAAAAATAAAAAAAATTGAAGAGACAAAATTAAAGAAAAAGGAGGAAGCCAACTTATCAGGGCTCTCAATCCAAACGTCAGGCCTCTCTTTCGAGTTATTTGTTACTTCATAAAAACGTGGTGTTCTTTTTGGGTACTCATTTTTCCTGTTATGTAACAAAAATGGGTCAATTCTTGCACCCAGAAAACCAAAATACCTTGAGATGTTGATCGATCATAGAGAGAAAAGGAAAACAAAACATATACACAAAATAGGGCTTCAATTTGTTAACAAGTGTATTGAGCTCCTCATCAGATAAGCCAGTGCCGACTCGGCAAAAAGAGAGAAATCTGGAGTGACAAGGCGAAATAATAACAATCAATTATTCAACAATTAGACAAAATATAACCAATTTATATTTCTATCTAAAGAAATAGAAATAAGGAAATTGAGTGAAAAGGAAGAAACAAATAACCGCTTCGGATAAGTAATTGGATCAGGGCGCTCCGCCAGACCCACTAAAAATTGTGCGACCTGAAAAAAGTGAATAATGAAAGACTACCACAGCTGCATTCTTAGAGCGAAATAATTTACTAGATCAGAGAACTTTACCTCACCTCCACGTCGACCAGATCCAAAGTATCCTCCTGAAAACATGCACATTTTCTGTTAACAACAAAAATGTGTACTAAACCCTTTTTACTTATATCATCAAAATGTTTTTGCAAATATAGCCCTCCAAACCAAAAGGCTTTTTTCACCATGATATAGAAAACCATCAAGAACCACTTTTCCCTTTCTCTATTGTGTTCTTTCCTATTTACCTATTATAATAACATCTAGATCAGATCCAGCATGAATATAGTCTGGCTTTAATTTTAGCCACTTGCCGCTTCTGTCACCTGGTTCCCATTTGGAACTTAAATCCTTCACTACTATCCCCTCGTCCCTAGTCAATTAAGAAAATAAGTATGCATAAACAATAAAGGGAAAGGAGAAAAACAGAACTTTGCAACAGTACCCAATAAGTTAAGATACCAAGTGCAAGAACTAAGATTATGTTAGGCAAAAGATTGTCCAATTTGCCCCATTTTTTCACATTACGTCTAGAAAGTAGCTTTTAGAGCCAACTCATTTAAATTTCAAATCCCTCATTTTACTTACATGACTTGATTTTAGTTCCATTAGGCCATCGCTGCCCGCATTAGGGTTACAGTTAAATTTTCTGATCCCTATTGAGTACACCTTTTCAGAAACTAATCTACCCAGTTCACTGCTATTTGCAAATAAGATGAAGCACAGGGCATATTTTGCAAAAGAACCTTAAGGAAGGCGATATAAATAGGGGATAGGTTAAATTGACAACCATGGCGACCTACAACAAGCTTATAAAAATAAAAATAAAAAGGATTGCAAATATATTCTTTATAGTTTAGGTAGGCCGTACATCAAATCTGGAGCAATTTGTAAATCAATTGGTCACCCATCAAATGATTTGAAAATTAGCAGTTGAGTTTTATTGCACTTGATAGCTAACCAAATGACCAAATGATTCTCAAATTGTACCAAATTTAATACACAACCTTATCTAAACTACAGAGAATATTTCTAGAACTTTTTTTATTTTGACTAGTATTTTGTCAGTTGTCACGGTTGTCAAATGAGTATGTTAGTCAATAGAAGATTTAAAAATAATATATCCAACCTGTTCTCTATTGTCTCTTTGAAGAATTTCTCTATTATATCTTGGCTATGTGCAATAATAGACCAGCATGGTTCTCCTTCAAATTCAAACAGAGACAATTAGACCAGTACAATATAAAACTTGTACTGTACTATATCAGAAGACAGAAATCTTAGGTGCCTCTTTATGAAAATATTTCAACAGAAAGTATAGAATATTTTACTGTTCCAGTATTCTCTTATGACTTACCCGGTTGGCAATTTTCATTAAGGCCCACATTAGGAAGTAAAAGTTCAAATTGACCCTTGATAGGCTTTATTATTTTCTGAAGAATTTCATGCCTTTCAGCAAGGGTATGATGGATTACACTTGTGTCCCCTGCATACAGTACATCAAAAGCCACATCTATATTTTTTGGTCAAGATATACAAGTTTCAGATAAGACTGAAAAACTGAGTAGCTGGTAATATTATAGATAGATGCAAAAAGTTAACCAGTAGCACAAAATTTAGAGATGAAGAAGAAAGGATACAGCACAACTGCAAGAAGAAGAAGAAAAAATAGTTAAATCAAACTATTATATTTATGAGTCTAAAATATAGTTGATGAAGTAAAGCTTCAATCCAGATGAGCACCTGGCGATCACTTTCAAACCCTTCCCTTGCTGCCTTTGCTGTCCAAAACAAAAATAAAAAGGTGGTTGCTATAATTGCACTTTAAAAACAAGGAAAATTAGCTGAAGGGAAAAAGTAATTATTAGTCAAATGACCTATTTCTTGGTTTGAACCAAAATCTGCAAATCGGTTGGCAGTTGTGTCCCAAACGAGCATCTCACCGTCTAATATGCACCTTTGAATTGTAACATATATTCAAATTAGAGCTTGCAATACAAACATTAGATAAAAAATATTGGGACAAGTTTTGCCAAAAGAAAAGGCAGAGAGAGAGAAAGATAAGCATACAAGGAACATAACATTTTGTGAAACAGTACCAACAGGAGCCAGAGGCTAACTGAATTGGGACTTTTATACTTTCTGTGTATGTGGCTGACTGTTATTTTGGATGTCGAGGGGGTTGTCTGGGGTGTTTGGTTTGGCTGTATGTTCAAGGAAAAGGTCAGCATACTGGGTGGTACCAGGATTAGTTAGGGGGTACAATATCGATAGATTTAACTAATCTGTTTGTAATTTTTAAGCTTTTGTGGTAATGGTAATGGTAATGGTAATGGAAGCTGGTTGGATCTATCCCACTCTTACCTCCCCTGCCCCTCCGAAATAAAAAGAAAGAAAGAAGAGAACTAAAAGAGGATATATGAACTGGTCCCATGTTGCAGTATTTTCAGCATCTCTTTTAATTCACATTTGTTTCAGCTTGTACTTGTCATCGTAGTGGTATAATAAAGGCCAATTGTATTATGTTGGTGAAAGGCTGAGATTTATAAGCTGCAAATTTAACAAAGGGAGTTTCAACATACCTGTCAACGAGGATATTTTCTTTAATAATCTTCGACATACCAGGGGCATACTCAGGGTGATCAATAAAATTTCTGGTACATCATGTAATTGACTAACATAAGATTTCAGGATTGCACTCCTGATTGATCTAAGAACAGAAGGAAAAAAGATCAACAATAAGAAATAGAGTATTGGATGGAACTTTTTTGAGTTACCGTGAGAAAAAATGGATTTCATCGCCATTCTTGTGTATTTGAATTCTGTCACCATCAAATTTGCACTCTGCTACAACTTGCTTTCCATGTAACTGCAAAATAAAGAAAAGCAAGGACTAAAACTTGGAAATTTGCAAAGGTCAACATATCTAAAATGCAGAAATATATAACAAATGGCAACAAGCGGAATACTTCAATATACTTCAATACCCTTTCCTTTCCTTTTCTTTCTAACTCGGGAGCAGACCTTATGTGCTCAAGTGACCAAGTGATGGCATTAGGCCCATGTTTGATAGCGTCACTTAATCACACAAAAAGGGTATTAATACAAGAGTTACCTTTTTCCAAGCAGCTGAAGCATCACTAATCCTCATAGCCAGCTGTGCTCTGACAGCTTTTCCCACCTCTATGTCCTAGACATCCATAATGAGATATAAATGTAAAAAGTAAATGAAAAAAATAGAGCTTTTGTCTTAAAGTATGAAACCTACGACACTAGTCTATCAACCAACTAGTTTGAAAAAGTTTCTCCCCAAATAAGCATCTGAATTTAGATACTAAAAGTAATCATTTGTTCAGTTGTTCACATCAGATTTAAGATCCATATAATCACAGCAAGACGTCAGTATGAGATGAAGTTATGAACAGTTGGTATAGAAGATAGAGGCATAGTAATTGCACCTGTCTTTTATGCCTCTGGCCTCTATCTTTCAATTTTTCACAAACCAATTTTAAGTCACAAGTGACATTAAACAAATCTTCTGCATCAGGATGGAATTCATGAAAGATGCTCTTCTCACTTATTCCCAACTTCAAATCTACACCAATCAGAGGCATAAGCTTGCTCAGATAAGCAAGTGTGTTCACGAAAATAAATAAATAAATTTATCAGATAAGTTCGAAATTCAATCAAGAGGTAAGCATTAAACCTTTAAGGATTATCATGAGAATCCATTTCATTTCTAAAGCATTTGTCTTTTTTATAAGACCAGCAAGCACGGATGCCTTCTCTGACCTGACAAATACAAGAAGCCTTATGTATACATTTGAATATTTGATCATAATTGATCCGAGTTACTGACGCTTGCTAAAATTAACTCAAGCACTAAAACGGAGTATTACATTATATCATCAATTGCTTACACGATAAAGGCAAGGTTAAGCCACAAAATGAATAAAATAATATTAAGAAAGCTCAAAAGAAACCTATTTTCTGTTGTGGCTAGGTGATCAAGTGCATCATTAAGCTCCTTAATTGTTAACCCCCCTGATGACATGCCTTGCCTACTTTGTAACACCTGATCAAAGTTCCAAGCAAATGTTTTAGCCTACACAATACCAACAAAAGCAACAAAGAACAAAGAAAAACAGAGAAATGATGGACGATACCACATGTATTGGAATTTCTGTTTCAAACTCATTACCTTTCATAAATGAAATTGTATGTCTGACCAATATTTAGCTAATGATCATATCAAGTTAACCATGCTTAATCCTTAAATAACATCCAGCGGCATAACCGATACACAGAAAGATCTACAGTGGATCCCTCACATCAGCAACAACTGCCACAAAATTACTGGCATTATACAAGTAACCTTTCACAGAATTCACGTCAGACAGGTTACATAACACAAGTGAAAAAAAATTAACTCATCAACTAGCTGGTCCAATTATTTACACGGCCCCACTTGAATATTTGATGGTGGCCAGTCGAGACTCGAGAGGTGATCCATCTTACACAAGTGAGGCCCACATGGCCACATCACATACATTCAGAGCAGGAGCAAGAGACAGAGACAAAGATAGCAAGGCCACACCTCAGCAGCAATCATGGAAAAATTGCCAGCATTCTGGCCAGCTCGGGACCCGGCCTTCCTCCAATTGAGCAACCTCACCGCATCTGGCGAGTCCTTAGCTAGACCCAGCGCATCCACCAGGCACTGCGCCAAAGCAGCCTCCTTCAATCCATACGACCCCCTCTCCCGGTCCAGACTGGGCAGAATCAGCCGCACGGCGCTGAAGTATTCGCGACCCGTGTAGACTCGGTCGAGGAACTTGCGGAAGAACCGCCGCTTCTTTGGCGCCGAGCGCTCGCGGAGCATGGCCTGGAACATGCTAACTAGAAGACCAAACCGGACGGTCTGGTCCGTCATGGCGAGGAGAGTAGGATTGGCTCGGTAAAGGGTTCGATCAATGCACTCTATGTTTTTCTCTGCGACTACGTTTATAAAATCGTCGCGAGGAAGGTTTGACGGAGGGGTTAGGAACTTTTTGAGATTTTAAGAATGGACCGCTCTTGCATAGCATAGCAAAGGAAGTAGGAAATTGAAAATTTGTGAGAAATAAAATAGTTTGACGCCTTTTGCCAATATTGCGTCCTTCAGTTCAGAGCTCATACTCTATGAGGTAACATAATATTTCTGTTTAGATACAGTCCGATTAAAATTCCAATTAATTCGCTCCAAAGACGAAACGTGTTAAAAAAAAATTATGTTTAAACGTACAAAAAAACCTTTTTTTATGGTTGACATAAATTATGCCAACAAATGCATTGATAAGAAAATTTATATACACAGCTCTAATTATCTCATCTAAAAAATTAAATATTTACATGAATGAAAATTATATATAATAATTAAAATACAAGTAGTCCTTCTCCTTAGATTGAGCTCATCCAGAGAATAATTTTTATAGCCGTATCATTAATCAGACTACGCACCTGTTTTCTGAAAAAAGAAACCCTTTAATACTCATGCAGATTGGTACTGAACATTCTGGATCTAAACAGAAATATTATACCATTTTAGGTGATATGAATTTCTTTATAGGTCCTCAACTTTTTGTATATATAATATTTTTCTTTTACGATGGTTAATAAGTTCTAACCACTCGCATGTTTATCTACCCTATTCTTATACATGTAAGATTTGAATCTTTATATTTTCGTAAAATGACTTATGTCAATATATTCATATTATAGGCCCAGAATAATAAAATTTTGATAGAAGGGACAAAAAAAAATATATGTAAAAATATAATGTGGTAGGTAAGATTTGAAACAAAATTCTAGTACAATCACAATAAACAACTTTAACCACTGATAAAACCTGTAATATTTTATAAAGAGAGTTGAATTATATAAAAACTAAAGTAGAAAGAAATTTAGTTAAATTTTAATATACATAATTAAAAGTTTTAGAATTATGAAAGTGACTTGATGCGTTTTGGAGTACACTAAGATTAAACTTCAGAAGAGGGTACGTGGAGAAAGGGGAAGAGGAAAACACTGTGTAGAAGTTATGACGTTGACAGATCGCATATGACTGATGATGACGCCAACGGAAATCACTTTTAAGTACGAAAAATGGCGAAAAAGCGAATGCAAAACAGTCATTTTTTCGAATTATTTACCGCAAACGTTTTTATAGACTATTTTGACAGGTTTTTGTAGAAATTTGGGTATTTAGGCCAAAAACGGAGCAAAAATGTCATATTTTGGCAATTTCTGAAAATGATGTCAAAATAGAGCATCACATGGAGTATGTAACACCTCACACGAAGTGTACAACATGCAAAATGGTGAAAAATGCAAAAAAATACGCTAAGTCAGGAGCCGTACGACCTCATCCATACGGGTCCCCCCTAAGAGGCTGCACAAGTCCACAGATTCATTTCATAGACTGTCTTAATTGGATTAAATCTCAACCGTTGACGAGAATTTCAAACAGAATCCTTCTAGAAGGATGCACATACTTCACCTCCAAGATTGTCGAGTTATTTTTGGCAGAATCTACACATCATGGGTGGGCCCATGCCCCCATGATCTCCATCACCTCCAATATCACTACACCTCTTTAGGAATACTATAAAAACCCCTCTTGTAATAGGACATAGTGTGCATGTTTAATTGTGTTAAGTCCAAAAGTTAGGCTAGATCAGAGAGTTAACTATGGAGAAGGAAAGTGCAACCATCAAAGCCTAAGACGAGAGAAGAAGGCGTCATCTAAGGAGGCAAGAGTTCTTCAATCTTCAAGGGTTATGGTTTATGTCTTTTTTATTTTATTTCTTTTATTTTGTCATAGCTATGAGAAGCTAATATTCTCATCTTTAGAGCTAAGGTTTTATCGGATTCTTTATTATGTTTGAGTATAATTTATATTTCGTTTATGTTGATTTGAGATTTCTTTATATTTTGAATTGTTTTTTATCATATCCTTGCATACATAGTTATGTCTACTATATGTCAATGCCTTCCACATATCAATAGGTGTAAAGTCTTTGTATCTTGGTGTGAGTAAGATTACATATAAGAACTTTGAACACTTCAGCTAATAAAGCTTGACAGCGGTTCAAAGACTAGGGCTAGAACCCAGTGGGTTCCCTTAGCAGGATATTGTAAATCGTATCTTTAATTTATATTAGGAATTACTTATAAATAAGTAAGGTCTTTGGAATATTAATTTGAAAGATGTGTGTTTTGAAAGTTATCTTTTAATAATAATTTATGTGTTGTTCATGATTTTATTACGAATATTATTATTCTTGTTCCTTGAGATTTATATGTTATATCTTTGGAAGTATTCAAGAAGATGCTCTTGGTCTTGAATCATAGAACTCCTAAGATGAGAAACATTTAATCACTAAATAAGTTCACAATCGTGGTAATTAAGTAGGAACATTAATTACCAAGAAAAATTGTCATGTAGATTAAAGTACATTGAAGTTCTATAAATGTTGATAAAGGATTATCATTTAATTACATGAATATATAAAATGTGTATTTTATATATTGAGCATGACCTAAATGAATGGAACATTATATGGATTGTGTTTTGTGTCATTAATGTTTTCATTGTGTCTTTAGAATCTTATATATGAGATGTGTAAGTTTTTCACATGAGAAGCATATAATGTGATTGCTATTTAAATACTATCTTATGATGGGAATAAAATAGCAGTTCGTTGTGTACAACTTGTGCGGGAGAAATCAATATGTTAATATTATCATTGTCCCTCAATTTGAGTTATGATATTACTGGGCCCCTTGGTAAAGTGGAATTATATCGCATGCAATATAACTAATGTAGTTATAATTATAATTCACTTGAGAGACCAAGAAAACAAATATAATGCAAAAATGACACGATCCTATTTTGCATATTATTCATAATATCATGTGACAAGGATAGACACAAAATTAGTGGATTGAGTAAATGATTTACTATGTCGTTTGGATAACTATAATGTAATGATAGAACCTCTTATAGTCAATAATATAAAGTTTTATATTATTGCCAAGATGACATAGATCCTCTATACGGTCACACTAACTGAAGAGAAACAACAAGTATTTTACATTTCATAATGATGTATAAGATAAAATACATGTGATGAAATGCTAAAATAAAATGTCATAATATGACATGCTTAGACCATAAATAAATTTATGAAGTTATGCAAATATTATTTGGTATAATGTTTGAATACATTATAAGAATAATATAAAAAAATTGTATAATAGAATAATATGAATAATATTATTTGTTCATAAATTAATTTATTGAACCAACCATAAGATGAGATTAAAGAGAGCATGAGATGGCTAAACAAGGCTAGTGGCATTTGTGTAATTGATTCAAACCTTACACAAAGGGTTGCCCTAACCCTTGCCTATTTAAGGGGGCTCATTTTGGAGAAAAATAAGCTAATTTTATGCCTATAACACTTGTCAAAATCAGCTCCTTTGAGCAGCCACGTTTTTCCTTTCTCCTTGACCAAAAGTTGAGAAGGTTGCTCTCTCATCTTCTCTTGTTAGGTTTAGCCACCAAGAAATCAAATAGTTTGTTGATTTAAAGATCAAGAGGTGATTGTATCTAAGCCTTGAACTTCACGTCCATCTATCTAAGAGGTGTGGTAGTTCGTTATTTAGGTTCAAGGTGAACCAAGAGGTGCTTCCAAGAGAACGGCGGTTCCAAGAGATCTAGAAGGGAAATCAACTTCCCTCTAACAAGAGATTTGACAATCTCTTTAAGTATAAATTATTATCTCCTCTTGTATAAGAAATAAATAAATTTATTTATTTTTATTTAGTACACATTAAGTGCTTAATGAAACTATTAAGAAGTTTCTTATTTGCTATTGTCATATAAATAACGTCCTTTGTGTATTGAGCCAAGTGGTGATTGAAAAAAATTTTAATTCTCACCATAGGCATATACATGAAATCCCTACATAATTTGGGGTAAGATAGGATATGATCAGTTGTGTTGGTGTGAGGAAAACAATTGCATACTTATAACATTCTGAATTGCTAGCCCAAAAGCTTATCGAAAGATCGGAAAACCTTTCAAATCGCATAAGCACAAAAAACCCGAGGCGCCTGCTGGTAGTGACAGTGACATATGTGGGTTGCCTTGTGGGACAATCTATATCGCACGCGATAGTGATAGTGCTGCATACGAGGTAGAGAGACATCAAAATTATACCCTACGTAATTTAGAAGAAGATGACTTGAATTCTAGAGGCTCTCTATTATTTGTTTACACCTGTATCTTAATTTCAATTAGCACCACCACCTCAAACTATTATGAACTCGAGAATCTAGACTAGTGTATGTTGTTAAATATTTAATATATTATCCCTGTGGATCAACACCCAACATTACTACACAATAGCATAATGAGCTTGTGATCCAAATGAAAGTAGAATAATGGTATAAAAGGTATATTAATTTACTAGTATCATATCCGTGCATTGCAACGATACATATTATAAGAAATAAATATATCAATAAAACTAATAACTATTTAAAAATTAAAACACATGTTAATAGAAAATTTATATAATATATATTTTTAATTAACTTTAATCGTGACCTCTGATAACAATTTGATGATGTGATGATTCTTTATTTTTAAGTACCAATGGTATAAAATAATAGCTTGATTTGAATCTAAGAGTAAAGCTAATATACACTTAAGTGTACCAATGAACCCATACACTTAAACCCTAGAACCGTACGATTAGCTTTGAGATTCATGTAGATTCTTTAAAAGTCGTGTAGCTTCTTTAAAAGT
Source organism: Carex pumila (assembly GCA_033356055.1). Classification (NCBI taxonomy): domain Eukaryota; kingdom Viridiplantae; phylum Streptophyta; class Magnoliopsida; order Poales; family Cyperaceae; genus Carex; species Carex pumila. The sequence continues at coordinate 99,381 of JARJHM010000582.1, forward strand.
CGTGATACACGAATTTCAAAGCTAATCGTACGGTCCTAGGGTTAAGTGTATGGGTTCATTGGTACACTTAAGTGTATATTAGCTTTACTCTGAATCTAATATTAAATATCATACAACAATTCAATATCAATATATAATATGATATCAAAAAACATAAATAAAAAGTGTTATCGTGTGTATGTATAGGATACACACACACACATATTATAAGAGAAATATATATTCACACACACGTTTCAATTTATATTCTTCTTCTTTTTTGTTTCCAATTTATAGAATATATATATAAACACACACATTGATATATTATATATTGAAAATATATTCTAAATTGCCCACACCAATATGTATAGAAACAAAGAAAGAGAAACGAAGAAGAAGTAAGGAAACAAAGAAATAAGAAAATGGAAGGTGGAGTTTTCTCAATTGAAGAGGAGAAATATGGAAACAAAGAAATAAGGAAACATATAAATATATCGCTAAATTTCATAATTTGTTCAATTTTAATTATAACGTATCGTGTGACAGTACATGTGGTGGGTATGTTTTTAACTAAATTTAGACTTCTATACATAAAACATATGCATTTAATCAAAAGAAGACAAATTATGTAATTGAAGGGTTGAGATTAAATCCGAAGTTTCACCTTTCAATCGTAGCCGTTGGCGGATCGGACACCCAACGTCCTTAATAGTAGAATGAAGATACTAAAAGTAGTATACTCATTTAGAGTCATCAACCGAGCGTATGCACCTACTATAGAAGGAGAGAATCGAAGAGGGAGTGGAGGGTTTGCGCTATTGTGCAGAGAAGAAGAGAGGGAAGTGCTATGTTTTATTTTGACAAGATCTGTACCTTTCAATCGAGGTGTAAATTTACTATGCAGAGGATTCGTCCCCCCACCCCCTCCCCCCTCTTCGTTGTCCCCTTCCTTTCTTTTAATGAGGATTTTTCCTTGCGTTCTAGAGCACATCCTAAGATCTGCTCCTAGATCTATTACCAATTACACTGAGCAGCTAGCATGTCCCTAATCCATTAAAGCATTGTATGACATTCTTGAGCTTTTTTTAGGCTTAGTTGCAGCCTTGTATCTAGGACGGATTTAGGATTTTCGTAAGGAGCAAAAAAGTAGTGAATCGGATACTAAATTAAAATAAATAAATAAATAATACTCTAACTTGTAATTTCTAATACTCAGACTTTTGTTTCTAATTACCAAGAATTACCAATCCGAATTAAAGATATTTATTATAATTTGAACTCTAAATTTAATCCAAATTGCATATCAAAATTTCATATTTACAAAGGAGGATAAAAAAGTTTCAAGAGAAACAAAGTTGATTCAGCCTATATGTTATCTTCTCAGATGTATAAAATAGCATGGTCAGAAGACTCATAACACCGACGCAGCTTCTTGTTTTTTTCAAACTTCAATATAGTGTTTCCTCAAGACTATAGGCCTTCAAAAAATGTGGTGCTTCTTCAGCGGGAAAAGTATGTAGCCTGGTCCAAGGAACAAGGAGCGATCTGATGGATATCGGATCGAATTGTCTGATGGATATTGGATCGAACTCGATTGGTGTTTTTCGATTCATATCAAAATCTGAACTACTAGTTTTAAAATTTGTGTAGATCAAATACACATGATTGATACAGATTAAACGATTTCAACCGAATATTAAACTGAATTTGATCTTGTACCCAGATATCTAACCTCCAATTCCTGTTAAATATGATTTGATTAGAATATTAATATAAAAAAGGAAATCACTTAAAAAAATAGTTTAATAATTTAACGATTTAGAATATGTTTAAATACATCCGTTGACACTAACTCAAAAGGGTAACACTATTTTAAGCTGGGGCACCATTCGAATAAATTTTTGCTATGTCAAACCATAAGATAGCAAGATTAGCGCTATGCTCCGTATTTGTATTCATTTAAGACGAATTTAATTTTAAATTTTAATATATATTTACAATTCATATCCATATCCGTATGTTCTCATTGAAAGACAAATACCGATATAATATTAGCATTATGCGCTCTGAATCCACTCCGTTTACACCCTACATACCATACATCTTTATAATTCCGTGTAACACAATATTAATATATTTTTTATATTGTTCACGTAGCACTTTTCTTGTACTATTCTTATACACTAATGCGAATAGCACCGTTCTTATATGATCCTAACATAACATTAAAAAATAAAACTTAAATTTGAAATCCGACATTAATTGTAGACACGATTTATATTATACACATATTATGTCTGTCATATAAGAAAAGTTAAGTGTATATTTCACTATGCAACAAATGACTTGAAATTTCAACATTTAAAAATTAGCAATTCTCAATGTATTATCAAACAATATTTAAACTGAATGGAGTTTAATTTCTAGAATATTTGTATATCCAATAACATATGTATAATTTACCTTTTAAGATTTTAATTTTATTTAATCTTTTTTAATTCATTCATAAAATTGTCAAAATAACCATTGTCAAGTGATCCCTCGTCATCAAGGAATAAGATGAGTGTAGTGTATTGTTCAAATAGTAAAAAGGTATAATAACTAATTATGTTATGTAATAAAGGATATTTTTTGTGCCCATCATATCTCTATTTTATAATTTCCAAATAACACAAATTATAAAATTTTATATATTAAATTAAAATTATTAGATGTGACCTATATATATGCCAAATTTTAACGTGTTTTGACTTACAATCGAAATCATTTGACCTAAACTCAATTCGAACAGGGGTCACTGGTCGACCGACCTAACCCATGTAACTTTGATTTTTTTATTAATAGCCTCAATTAAATAAAAATTAACAAAAATACCCTCGGTTTTTTTTTATCCTACCCCAACCACCCCACAGTGGGTGGTTCTCTTCTAAAGTGGGCTGCTCCACTGTGGAGCGGTTATTTTTTGTTTTATTGGAAAAATCTTAAAATGAAAATAGTAAACTAAATAACTGTAAATAACCAAAAATTTAAATTAGAAATGAAAAACTTAATAAAAAACACCGCACTCATCACCATCATCATCTTATTGTTACTACATCGTTATCACTCAAATTATATTGGTGGTATTATTATTATTATTATTATTATTATTATTATTATTATTATTATTATTATTATTATTATTATTATTATCATTATTATTATTATTATTATTATTATTATTATTTTCTATCATCCTTTTTATCATAATAATATTACTATTATCACCACCATTATTTATTATTATTGTCATTGTTATCATCATTATTTGTCACTGTCATTATATTATTATATTTGGATGCGCAACAATAAAGATGTTATTTTTGTATACTTTCAACTACACAACCAAACAAAAACAAAAACAAAAATAGGGTGATACAATACAACATAACTTAGTATAAACAGTTGTTCTAAAAAAATATATATATTCATTTAAACATGGGCTTAAGTTTTCATCTTGATTGATTTACCTTCTTTAATGATCTTTGTATTACAACGGTAATGTTGCGGTAGTGAATTTCAACTTGTGATATTATGGTTAGTATTTGAGAAAGGGGAGGTAGCATAATTGGCTAGAAAAATGTCCTAGAGTTGTTATACCCAAAGGTCGAGAGATCGATTTTCCCTCACGAACTTTAGTAGCTACTACCAAGTTTTCAAAAAGATATTATGGTTAGTATTTTCATACTTTGAGGTGTGCCCTTCAAGGAAGAAGGTTCTCAATAACTTAATGGAGTAGTAAAATTTAAAAATGACTGCCCATAATAGTTTGAAGATTTTTGTGCCGGATTGTCAGAGACTCGCTTCACAGAAAAATGTTCATCCAGTCTGATATTATCTCAACTACTGTATATTTTTATTTCTTTTTCAAATTTTGAAGTTTTAGCTTAACAATATGTTTATATATTTTTTTAATAAAAATTAATTGCATGATAAATGTGTTCTAATTTCCTATTAGTTTCATAAATTTGACAAGAGATGTAATTATTCATTCTGTTTTTTCTTTCTTTCTTTCTATAATTAACCACTGAGCGTTCTTATTCACACTCGCTGTTTGTAATGTTTTGCTAACAGCCTAATAAAAATACGAGATTTAGAAGCTTGATCTCTAACATATGGGTCTTTTGCAAAAGAATGAATTACATGATAATGAGCCTTTAGAAATGCCCGTGGACTGGCCCAAGAATTTTTTTGGTTAAAAAGGCCTTAGGCCCTGTTTCATTAAAAACGAAACATAACAGCCACAGGAGTTACAAAAGGACAATCCAGAGCAGGTGATATGAACCTTCTGTTATACCATCAGTGATGTATATTACAACAAAAATCCTCAGCAAAATATTAGACCCAAGTTCATTGTTCATAGCTAAACCTAAACCACTGTTGTTGTAGGATCTAGAATTTTGGTTAGGAGTAGGCACAGAAATATTAATAAGAGTACATTTTTTTTTTTTTCTGACGAATCGAAATATATTTGTCGATAAAGATCTAAAAAGGTCACGATACGACCAGATAAGTCACGGTACGACATGGTTCTGTTACAGCAAGTGTGCTGGTTATGTGTCATGATCATCCACGTGACGTGACCATTTTTCGAAAATTTGATACGACAAGATACGTCACGCAAAAGATTTGATCATGGTAAGACACATGATCACGTGTAATTAAGACCAATAGATCTTGATCGAATGATAAATATTAAATAAACTAACCTAAATTATGAAAAAAATAGTTAAACATGACAAACATAACTGGTTACGTTTGGACATGTCTTGTCATGACGTGCCATGCCACGGCGTGATTAACATGTTGTGACCATTCACGTGTTATGATCATCATTTCAAATTTAATCACAACACAACAAGACACGTGATCCAAGTAATAATGCGACTAATCACGCCACTGTACATATTTATATCCTTAATAGCAGACCGTTTTTTTCTTTTTTTTTTACACAAATCAGTATGAGTTGACTTCTTTTTTATGCACAATTTTCCTTTGCAGAACTATGAATTAAATCTAGGGGTAGACATTATATCCATTTAGAGATAAACACAAGTGTAAACTGACACTGAGTCTAAAAAAAAATTCGAATCCAAGAATAAACAGGTGCCTACCCTGACTCTTCTTGAATTCGCCACTGGTTGTTGTTAAAAGCACTATCGTGTTATGAAGACGATTCTTCATCTTCTAGATGAAATGAGATGCTATCTTTCTCTCCTGGGAAGATGTATTGCCTCCGTAAGCTCTTCAGTCGGCATCCATTCCCTGGTTTCTGTCTTGATTTTCTGCTTAGTCTTCTTATGTCCTGTCCAGTAAACAACTAAAGAGATTATTAAATATATCAAAGCTCCAGCTGTTTTTGGTTGAAAATTGTTGAATTAAAACACACTTCATTTTTGTGCTTCCAATTTTTCATATGGTCCAACAAATAGCACTAGACACTATTAAAAATGCAGTTTTTTCTAGTGAGGTAATGCAACAGCAAAATCAAAAACTTGCTGCAAGGTCTTCCATTGAGTACAATCTATATTATTTTTGCCTATCCATTGTAACACCTGTCTGACTAATTGACAATTCAAAAACAAGTGGCAGGTTAACTGTTTCATTACAGGAACAAGATATCTCAGTTATGGGCCCAACCCAATAAGGCCTACAAACGGCAGTAGAACTGTAGAAGAGCGAATTTTAGACGCCAGTGGGAAGGAAGTCAATCCTTATCGGTTCGCGGAGTGATATGTCAACTGAAACATCACGTAGGTTTTATCTTATTGGTCCAATATCCATTCACTCACGTGAACAAGGACGAAACGGCGACTGTTCTTTCCCAGTACGAGCTTTGTCCGTTGAAAACATCGTGATCTTTCCAGATTGGTGCTGCAGCTGAAACAAAAGGTTGCTGATATTAGTAACATAGTTTTTTTTTTTTTTACCGACGCAATATCTCTAATGTTTTTAAGTATTTAGAACAGATTTGACTCTACTTCTAAATGTCAAATTTATCATTTGAATCCAAACCCGGTTGTAAAGATTAGTGCAAGTAGACCACACGTTAGAGAAGATCATACGAAATGAGCAATATGTCAAATTTATCAAATTTATTTTAAAAAATGAGTCTTTAGAATGTAGGTAGTGTTCGGCAAGGGTAGCTTAGGTTTCTTTAGAACTTCTTAGTGTTCTAAGGAGTCTTAAACTTACTAAACATTTACTCCTTTGCAAAGTTTAAAATCACTTTCTTAAATCTTTTTTTACCCACTTTCTTAAGCTTGTCTCAATTTTTAAGCTACCATTCTACATGACTTAAGGCATTAAGCCTCCTTAAGAAAGCTAAAGACTCATTTTCTTAAATTTATCTTGGCAAACACTTTTTTCTTAGTGGAGCTTAAAATTTAAGCTAAACCAACTTGTCAAACGCCCTCGTAAGGATTAGTGCAAGTAGATTTCTTTAGCAATTTGGATTTATTATTTAAATCGTGTAAAGATTAATACAAAAATAACAATATTCGGATTAGAAGTTGAAAATAATGTTATTCCGGGTGGTACAAGAATAGTGTTAATTTTTTATTATTCAAATTGATAAAAATATTGTTTTGAATGTATATTTAAAATGGTAATAAAGGGAATGAATAAAGTGGTGACTTTTATGAGTTAGCAAACTTTTTAAGAGCTTGCAAATTAATTCGCTAACTCAATATTCCTATGAGTTAGCAGAATACGATTGTTTTTGTTGTTATTTTTGTTTACTAATTTGTATTTAGAGCACAGCTTTTCACGAGTTTTTGTTTAGATATACTTACTGTAAGAAAAGGTTTAATTTAAAAGAAATGTAATGTTTCGAAAAAGATTGTTTTTGAAATAGTGGAGCTATTCTTAAATTAGCTCTACTAACAATATTTCATTTTATTTAAATTAAAATTTTTTCTTACACTAACTATATTTCTCAATTTTCTTAAAAGCCAATTGTGTTTGAGGATATTTTTTTATAGTAGATGTTTCCTGTTTCTCAATTCTATAATGTAAACTATAAGTAGAACTAGGTGTTCTTAAGTTTACCAATCTTTTGTTAGCTTAACTTTAAAGTTTATTGGAATAATTTTAATTGACGAATTCAAACTATTGAAACTAATCTACTTCAACAACGATGCGTTTATATGTCAAATTTATTATTTTTCAAATTAATTTAGTATAAAGTCAAGCAGTAAAAAAAAGGGTCTATAAGTTAATTATAATATATATATTTTAATTGCTTAGCTTTATACTAAATTAATTCGAAAATTTAAAAATTTGACAATAAATGCATCAATCGTGAAATAGATCAATTTCAACAATTTAGATTTAACATTAAAAATCATTTTGATAGGTTTTAAAGTTAAACTCGCCAATGGATGGGTGAGCTTAAGAACACCCTAATTCTTCTCCTTTATAAAAGTCTTAGTTTGAAAAGCAAACGTAGAACAAAACTAGAAAGTTTAGATGAGGGGGTTAAAATTTAAAGGGAACATTAGTTATTTGCCACTCCAAAACTTTCAAATTAGAAAAATGCCACCTCAAACATTCAAATTGTAAAAATGCCACTCTAAACTTCATTAATTCATAATTTTGCCACTCTAAATAATTAATGACTAAAATATCCCTGCCCTCTCCAAATAATTTGCCTCTCATCAAACAAATACCAGAGATCTTTTTCATGCAAGTGTTTGAACTGCTTTTTGAAGATTTGATTTGTTATTAAATAGTCGGTGAAAAACAAGTTAAAGTCCCAACATAGGCAACCTTCGTTGAACATTGTGGTTCTATCAGAAGCTTTATAAATGACCGGGTTGACGAGTACTATTTCTTCTCCTTCACCCGGTTCACCAGCCGAATTAAAAACCATTAGCTGTATATTAAGCTCGACTTGAGGAGCTACTAAACCTACCCCATCAGTCCTGAATTTATAATAACAAATAAATTACAAATAAAAAAGTAATTAGGTTCTTTCATAGAAGAGGAATGTTGTATTTTTGGTCCATTGCATCTCAAATTAAATTGAATTTGGTTCGTTTCTATTTAACTAATAGAATCTCCACAGAAAATTACTCTGGAAGAAAGATAACTACTCGCTTGTACATGTTAGAAATTTATTTTAAAACTCAAAATTTAAATAATATTTATTTTAATATTAATGGTTTTTAACTTTATGAATTATGGAGCTATTTGTGAATTAGTTGTATGATTCAATTTTCATACGAAAGCTCTCTATTCCATTGCCACAGAAAATCAAATCATATAAATATGGTAGAGAGCAAGCTGTGGATGCAATTTCTAAATCTTAGTATTTACTCATAATCAATTGAATTAATTGACAATAACTTGCACCAGAGCTTGCCCAGGAAATAAAATCCATTTGAGTTTTTGTATGTGCATGATTACCATTTATTCAATGAGACCGTTTCATTTCCATTCATATTTTAATATTCAATTTCTTTTAATAATGAATGAAGCGGTAATATATTGAATATAATTTGTAATAGTTATGAATGCACAAATTGATTAATATCTATGGTTTTGCCTATAAATAGCACATACCATTTGGAGAGCAATGATCTAACAATGGATATACTCTCTTCTTCCTATTAGCTCTATATTTCATAAATTCAATTTCTATTCTCTCCCAAATAAAATATTTTCTTTATAGAAAACATATTATTCTGCTATCATTGTTGAAAGAAGTTACATTAACTTCTACCACGGTTGCACCCGAAGGTAGAGGAATACCGGCGTAACTTAGGACAAGCTTAACCGATTATTCCTGCGCTTAGGACGAGAAGTTGCCTTAGGTCCACATTTTGCAACTCCGGGTAATAAGGTTTTAATTATGTTTTTTAATATAATTTTTAATTATTTTATTGATCATATTTTTTAAAATTAGTTGGTTAGTTCATATTTTTCAGATTTAAAATTAGTTGGTTAGTTCATATTTTTTCCAACAATACATTATATCAAACATCTCTTGAACAAGCTTTTTAAGATTATCATCAAAAGTCTTAATGTGTTTGTTCTTGGCTCTTAAAATCGGATCAGGATACTCCACAATCTTCAATGAAGACTCAAACCTTAAATCTTCCTCTACAAAACAATCCCCAGAAAATGTCAGAATTTAATCTAGAACCTTACAGAGTCCAAGAATTAGCGAAAAGGAGCTTTACCAGAAGCAAATTCTGACTCTTTAAGAGAAAAAGGAAGGTCGCCGTGGTAGGCACAAGTGGAGAGGGACACAGAAGAGGAGGTGAGGGATAGGCTTCCGAGAAGAGAAGCGTCGAGAATTGAGAGAGATTGACGAGATGGAGCAGCGAGAGAGGCGAGGAAGAAGCGAGGAAAGGCAAGCGCTTGAGGCTTGGTGAAGCCTCCTTGCCATTGTTTCTTTGCTGCTACTCAGTGTGTACTGTGGCAAAGACCATTGCAAAGATGGGGAAAAGAGATGGAGAGGGGTATTTTAATAATTAATTATTTGGAGTGGCAAAATTAGGAATTAATGAAGTTTAGAGTGGCATTTTTACAATTTCAAAGTTTGAGATGCCATTTTTCCAATTTGAAGGTTTTGAAGTGGCAAATAACTAATTTTTCCAAATTTAAAATGCATAATGTATGGCCGGGGCTTGAATCCATTCGATAATAAATTAAAATTCTAACTACTAGGTTACAAACACACATGTAATAAATTAATTAGAATTCTAACTACTAGGTTACAAGCACACATGTGATAAATTATTATGGAGGCTAAACTATATAATTTTCTTAAGAAAAATAAACATTCATTTAAATTTCATTATACATGATTATAAAATTTGAAATCATGGAGTGATTGAGCACCTCTTGACTTATACATAGATCTACTTGTGAGCAAATAATATAATATTTTGATTCTTAAAATGAAAATTTTATTTTTTATCATAATTTTAAGTAGCTAGCTATAGTACTATCAGTCATTTTTTAAGTTAGAGTTGCTTTTTAACATTTTTGTGATGACATGATAATCGCTATTTCAAATCTTATTTTTTATGCGTGAGTTATTCTAGCTCTTTGCTCATTACTGGAGATTAGTTTTACTTCAACTTTGTTTTTGAACCTACTTGATTATAAATAAAGTGAAATTTAACAAATCTGTATATAATGATGAATATGTTGAATATAAAAGTATAAAAGATAATTACAAAACTAAACTAGAAAATGTGTTATTTAAGAAACCAAACATGGGTATAATTGTTCACCAGCAAATATCTATACTGATATTGAATATCCAAAACAAAATAAATAAGAAACAAATTAAGCAAAATTTAAAATAAATGGAATGAAAAATAAAACAAAAAAACTTGAAAGATGATTTTTTGCAAGAGTAAGTTCATGAAAAAAGTTAGAAAAAAATATTTATAACGGTATCCGTACAAATACCTAATATTTGTGTTGAAGGCCACATCTAATTTTTCAAATGCGGTATTATCCTTAGACAGTACCGTTTTCACTCCTATAATGGCTCCTCTATTCGAAGGAAACGCTATCCTCTACGGAGGTTTTACTTGTGGTACTGTTCAGTAGTTTTAATCTGATTTATTTATTTCGGATCGAATGGACTGAATTGCTTAATTCATTAAATTTTAAATTTTTTTAAAATTCAAATAAGATTTAATCTGATCCATCCAATTCAAAACAAACGGACCAAATCAAAACCACCGCACAGCTTCAAAAATAAAACGTCCGCACAGAATACGCTTCCCTATTCGAAGATATAAATTCAACACTTTAGAAGCACGTTTGAAAATGGTTAAAATATCAGTACTCCTGACTTGGATTTAAGTTGCACCCATATGCATTTTTTTCAAGTCTTCTTTGTTATGTCTCCATCAGCACAACTCCAGGGCTCCAGAAACTTGAGAGTGGAGACCACACTCAACACTTGTACAGACCACCGAGAAGGCGAGAACGAACAAAACCTCTCAATCTCATCACCCATCTTACGCCCCTCTGAAATTACCGAACAATCCTCTTGTCTCCCTTCTTCCTCAAATGAGAGACGAAAGTCATTCCTCAAACTGCTCAAAGAAGCATCTTAATTCCACGTCCATGGCATCGCCTTCCTACGCTCAAACCCTAACTTCAACCCTTGAGCACCTCGATCACGACCACATCACCTCCGTCCTTCTCCTCCTCCCGTTCAATTCCATCCTCGCCTTCGCTCTAACCTGTAAGAAGTTCAGGTCTCTGGCTTTGTCAGAATCACTTTGGGAATTGGTTTGTAGGAGGGATTGGGGAAATGGAACAATTGATTCGTTTTTGGCAACCTTGTCAGACAAAGAAAGGACTGAGCTTTCTTATAGGAAGCTTTACGAGAAGGTCTCTATGCTGGCATCTCTATCTTGTAGGAGACTAGCATGCAAGGATGGTGCCTTTCCAAAGCCGAGAGCTTCTCACTCGCTTAATTTAGTATCTGACTGGTTAGTTCTTTTTGGTGGCGGTTGTGAAGGAGGTCGGTAAATGCTTTTAATCTTTTTTAGCTATTACTTGCTGTTGAAATAAGAAGCTCGAGTTCACTTGCATGTGTCACAAAAAAAAAAAAAAAAAAAAAAAAGATTATCAATCATAAACCGATAGGAAAGCTAAGATATTTAATAATGAAGAACCACACCTAACACCGTTTGTTTAGCCATTGTGATATGTGTGGGAGGTCCCGGATTTAAAATTCTGTATCCGAACTGGGATGATTTGAGAGCTTTTACCCTCATATCATTCCAAAAAGAAAAGGATATTCAATAAATGAATGCAACATGAGATTTGATTGGTATAGAACTGGAATTGTGTACCATCAGCCAGGCTGTTACCAATGAGGACTGGAATGGTAATTTATTTTCCGCATTCATCTCTCTGGTCGAAGCATCTTTAAGATCTCTGCAAGGATCATTGTACCAGTTAGCTATTTTAGTACCAATTGGTACTTGCTGGTATCATCTATGATAATAGACTAATTCAACTGATGTTTGTCTTTTTCTATAAAAATCACCACAGTGGTAAACTAACAATAATTATGGATATAAGATCAGTGAAATCCAAAACCGGTGCCAGCGTCCAGTACAGTTCAGTTGCTTGTTATTTGAATTCTTTATTACTATTTATTTTCAGGCCGCCACCTGGATGACACATGGGTGGCGTATGTTGGAAGTGGCAGAACAATTCCCATGCTGACATGGCAGAACGTTAGTTCAGGCCATCCCGGGGGACGTTTCGGTCATTCCTGCACTCTGGTCGGCACCAACTCTCTGATCCTCTTTGGAGGAATAAATGACAGTGGATCTCGTCTTAACGACACCTGGATTGGTCAGATCCTTCATGAAAGTCCATATAATATAAAAATATCATGGAAGCCTCTAGAAGTGGGCCAATACATGCCACCTGCCCGTGGGGCTCATGCAGCTTGCTGTATTGGAGATTGCATGGTTTTGGTGCATGGTGGGATCGGGTTTGACGGGCTGAGGGTGGGAGATACCTGGGTTCTTGATTTGTCAGGCCCTGCTTTCTGGCAACAGGTGAGGACTGCCAACAGGTCAGCTCCGACACCACGGTCAGGACACACGCTGACATGGATTGGAGGGACACGCATGGCTATTCTGTTTGGCGGCAGGGGCGCGGGCTACGAGGCGCTCAATGATGTCTGGCTTTTTGATGTTGCAGGGTAATTTTAAAACCTCAAATTTAGTGATTTGGCGCTGGTACTAATATACCAACTGATGGTTGCCATACCACCGGATATTTTTTAAGTACATAGTGTGATTTTAGTTGATTAATTGTTTTATTTTTATTTTTGTTTACTTAATTGTATGGGCTAAAACAGTGAATATAAGCAATTGGGCCAGAAAACTGTGTACCAGAATTCTTGCAATTATAATCATTTAGGCAATGACAAGGCGCCATATGTCCCATGCTACCTTTCAATAGTTTTTTATGCTTAATTTGAACATATTTCTTGTGTTCTGAACTGTTAGCAGACTATTTTTTGCATTGATCAAGACTGGTACTGTTATTTCAATGCTGGTTTGAACCTGTACAGAAAAAAGATAAAGCAAGCAGGTTACTAATTTATAGCATTCACAACAGTCACCCTAGGTGGAAGGAGCTAAAATTCAATATTGCACCAAACTTGCTTGATAGAATGCCACCTCCTCGTGTGGGCCACTCAGCTTCCCTAACACTGGGCAACAAAATCCTCATTTATGGAGGTGAAGACTCACAGAGGCGCCGAAAAAATGACTTCTGGGTTTTAGATGTACCAGGCCTCCTCCAATATCAGGCGGGTTTGAAGACTGATACGAAGGGCATTTGGAAGCATCTTAGTTCAGTGGGGGAGTCCCCTAGTTTTAGGGCATTTCATGGCGCTTGTGCCGACTTGTCAGGCCGGTTCTTATATGTGTTTGGTGGTATGGTTGATGGATCTCTACAACCGCCTGAGGCAAATGGTTTGAGGTTTGATGGGGAATCGTATCAGGTGGATCTTATTTTAAATTTGTAAACTTTATGTGGAGTTTTAGGTTAGTTGGAATTTTCTTGTTCTTATGTTAATTACCACTTGACGTTAAAATAAGCACCAATAGTGTCTTCGCTTATTTCGTTTAGTTCTATCTTGGTATATATTTGTCAGCTTTCGTAGGAGCACTTATCTATATAGTATCGTTTAGTTCTATCTTGGTATATTTTTGTTCTCAAATGGTTTGAGAAGGAATTGAGAGAATACTGCACACTCTCTTAATCAAGGGGAGTGCTATTTTCAGTCAAGTTATTGCAATATTGAGCAGGAGAGAAACTTTTATTATCAAATACCTATTTTACTCTTCTTCTCTCTTCATTATCTACTTTAATTAATACAAAATTAATAAGAAAATAATTAATAAAGGAAAGAACCTCCGTATTATCTCTCTTCCCAAAAACAATTAATAAAGGAAATTTGTATTCTCTAATGAACAAATTAATGAGACGAAATGATAAGGTTGGAATCATCTGTCATGGAGCAAATATGAAAAAATTAATCCGAATGCTATCTATGCTGGAGTTACTTCACAATCATGATAAGTGATTGATAGAAAACTATAATGATATCTTGGATTTCCTGACACCTAAAGAGCTCATACACAGTTGTCCAGAAAAGAATGATAGAAAATTAATCCGATTTGAAAAAAAAAATGTCCAGAAAAGAACCATAAACATATACAAAATCTATAGTTCATACACAGTTGTGCTCATATAATTGACACTTATTATAAGCTTCTTTGTTTGAGCCATATCAATGATGAAATTCCTTAAATATATAAAAAAAAATCAAATATAATTCAGAACAACATTTATAGGAAATACAAGTTTTCTTTATTAATTGTTTTTGGGAAGAGAGAGAATACGGAGAAATATTTTCTTTATTAATTTTGTATTAATTAAAGTAAATAATGGAAAGAGAAAAAGGGTAAAATATATATTTGACAATAAAAATTTCAATATTGAAATAACTTGGCTGAAAATAGCACTCCCCTTAATTAAACACAGAAATTATCCAAACCAATGCCGAGTATTTATTTATTTTTTAATTCGATATCGTTTCATTTTTTTTCCCATACGATGTGCATGCATTGAAAGCGAAATAATCAAGTCAATTTAGCATTGGGCGTGATGAAAAACCATCTAAGACAGATTGGCAGAATGAAAAAAAGCGGCAGCAAGCTGAACATGGCCTCAATCGCACACTGTTACAAGGGCAAAACCAAAGAAGATTTCTTTCTTTTCTACTGCTAGTTGCTGAGGTATTTAATCAGATTTCTGATCTCATTTGATGCTTCAAGCGTGCAACTATTTTGTGCTTATGGAAGAATGCCTGCTTGGACTAACTACGTGGATGCTTCCTCGAATTTACTTATTGGGTTCGGCTTCAGTTTCAACATAATAGGTTCAACCTGGAGCTCTTAGTGGTACGGTCGGATCAGGCCAGGTAGGGACAGCATTTGTATTAGAATTTCCTTTTTCCTTCTCCCTTTTCATTAGTTGCCAGAGGGAATCAGCATGGAGTACGCAATACACTTTTGTTAAATAAATATATTTTTCATCTAGAATTAACCTTGATAAATAAGTTACAATTATACTTCTTTTTTCAAAATTTAGTTAGAAATTAAATTACCCGATTCGAAGTAGGTCCATACATGCTACGGCCAGCAGGACTCGCGCAACATGTTTCATTAAAAATTTCAGTCTTAGTGCCTGGGAGTGTGGCTTTGTGGGTTATTATGTGCTCAATGTCTGGTTCTAAGCAGTGTTGTAAAAAACGTCCGTTTAGGCCGATTAATTAGTCGATTAGTTGTTGGCGGTGACTAAATCATTATGAATTTTTCCGACTAATCGGCCGATTATTTTTTATTATGACTGATTATTGCTGATTAATCGCTTGGCGGTACCTTGTCCGACAAATGACTGCATACCATTATTTACAATACTGGTTCTAAGGTGTTGCCGTGTTGGAGGATAATTTGAATACTAAAATTAGTTTCTTAGTACTGACAGTGAAATAACAACCAGTGTTGTCAAACCATTGTACATTTTCCATACACATTTTATTTTATTCATCTATATATAAGATTGCTTCGGTTAATTGCTTACTGTAAGCACTGAGATTGGGAAATTATGTCCCCTATGCTAATTTTCTTACAGTTTACTCTCTCATGCAAGATTTGAACTCATTTCTTGTATTCCAATCTGGTACAAGCTGGTTCGCACAGGTTTTGCTCAATTGATGTACTGTAGTTCCCACGTCCGAGCTACCCGACTTCTCAAATGATAGACAACAACATCCTCACCTAGATGTACCGAGCCTCATTTGGGCCTGGCTCAAGTGTAGAATCGAGAACAATGGTGTCTGGCGTTTGTATTGAATTGTTGTACGTGATTGACGGGTTTCTACAACCAGCTGAGACGAATTGTGAGGTATGTTGGTGAACTGGACCGGGTTTGAGCTTGTGTTAGATTTGTAGAATTGGGCGGTTTATGTTTATTTCTTAATTTAGGTTCTATTATTTTGTTGTAGTTAAACTTGGACGTTGAAATTAATACATACCAACATTGATATTGCTTATTTGGTTTAGTAATATTTTTGCGACTGTTAGTTGGCTACCTCGTGAGCATATAATATATCTTTTTTTTGGGGTAACCCACACTAGTATACTACGTGCAGTAATCGTAACTTAAATGCTCAAATTAAATTCAAATCTTTTGGTATCGATTTAAACGCCATAAAATAGATTCAAACATCTCACGAAACTACTCATCTGTCTCCGTACCAGTATTGTAATACCTATTGTATTACTGGAAAATATTTCATTACAATTCATAGGAAAGGTAACTTAAAAGGAGTTAGTGTGTTTGTGTACAATTAATTATCACAGTGAAGGATGCACTAAGAAAGGACAAAACAATACATTTCCATATAGAATGAACTTTTCTTAAGCCGAATAAATTAATTAAAAATCTTTTGGTACCTATAAATATTCTCAAAACTTAAAACGCAACTGGCGACAGGTACATACTGAAATTGGGAATTTCTTTTGCAAAATCAACAAAAGAATGGTGGTTATCAGGCAGACAGGCACCAGCTTCCTTAGCCTTGCCGCCTAATTTATATGCATCTTTTTATATCATTTTTTCAATCTTGAGTACAGGAACAGTAGTTTGTAGTACTCTACGTATCAAAAATATATAAATATTTAATGCACAGAAATTAATTCTTGACGCTAATGATTCTTCGTTTCCTTTTCCTCCGTACAAACTTTGAAGGCAAATATAGACGGACCACTGGGTCAGACGAAATCAATACACAAATCGTTTGTCAGAGAGTGAATAAAACAAGACAAACACTACCTTTCAATGTCACAACATTCCTTCACCCTCCTTAAATAAAACCAAAGAATATTTGTTACATTGCTATGTTAATCCGCTGTATACTCATTAACTGCTCTGAGATCTGCATCACGCATCATTACATACTGCCGCTAGTTGCTACAAGCATTTAATAAGTATGGTCTCCTTTGATTCTTCCCGCGACCAGTTTGTGGTCGCCAGTGAATTAACGGTTGCTTCCTGGATATCACCATATCCAAACTGACAGGTAGTCCTTCTCGGGTTAAAATACAATCGGGTCAGGTCAGAATGTCAGATCCGAGTTGATATAAGAACTGTCACTTTTACTTCCTTTTGCTTTACCGGAATAATTGGAGAACAGTCCCACCTTCAATTGAAAAGGCATATTGCCTAGCTTTTCCTCAAAAGATATTTTTTTGTTTTGAAAAAACATATTCTTCTTCTTCAACTTCATCTGAAAGTTATCATGGGCAGTCATAAATAATTGCTATACACTTGTGCAGTAGTGCGCCTTTACAGCAGAGAGTGCTGTAGCGTAAATGAGTTAATGCTGTTCTTTGGCCAGAACAATCAAGTCTAATCAGGTAGTATTAGTTAATGTTATGTACCGTTGACTTGATTTCAGTTTATTATTAGTTAATGCTATATAAGAGTAAGGCTCCGAACACTAATGTAAGTAATTTCCAAACGGGCTTCTCCTAAAAGAAAAAAAAAATGATCTGGTAGAAATGTAATCGGGGGCAGATCCAAGATTTTCGTGGGGGGGGGGGGGGGGGGGGGGGGGGTGGGTGGGTGGGTTGCCTCCTGGATACATCTCGGTTCGCCCCTAAATGTAACCTAATTGTTAGAAGGATAAGGTAATAAGGAGTCATGTTACTATAACATCTTGTGTTTTTTCAGCTATAGTGATACTAATTTTAAGATTTATCAAATTGACTTCAAATAATGAATTCACACTGTTCAAACTGATCTATCTCACGAATGATATATTTATATGCAAAATTTATAAATTTTCGAATTCATTTCATACGAAGTCAAATGGTCAAAAAAAATGATGAAAAATAAATGCATTGAAATTAACGTAGAAACCTTATTTTTTTGACCACTTAATTTCATCGAAATGAATTTGATTGCATCAGTCATAAGGTAGATTGCTTTAAACGGTTTAAATTTGATGTTTGAAACCTATTTAATATATTTTGACATCAGTATACAACAATTGAAATAACATTGAAATAACACCAATATCATAGCGAATGTATTTTGGAGTCAGTTGTTAGAGAATAAGGACACCTACAACAGGCCACAGCAAACTATTTTAGGCGCGCACATGTTTCCTCATAAAACATAATTATTAGATTTGTTAAGGTCAGTTGGCGATTATGAACCGGCAATTTATAAATTTAATAAAGATGCAATTAAGTTTACAATACAAAAATAAGAAGAAACAAATAGAAGCATCACAGTAGTTTTTTAGCACTATCACTAAGAAGAAGTTAAATAATTTCCTCAATTTATTGAAAAATAATCTGTTTATTTCTTTCTTTCCAAAAAAAAAGAAAAAACGATACCCGCGGTCCAAACAGTCCCAATAAAATGTCCGATCTGTGTATAAGTTGCAATTTCGCAACTGACAGAGGGTAGATAATTATTAGACATCATATCAGAAGGATAAATAATACAAAAATTTTGACACATAACTGCTCCATCACGTGATACTCCGCCATTTTTATTAATATCCCAAAATAAAAAGTTAATTTTAAAAATAATCCCGCATCCTATTTTTTTTCAAAAATAACCTAATCGCCTGGCCCACGGGCGGTTTCCTTTTTTTTTTTTTTTTTTTAGAGATTTGAGTATTTTGATTTAAATAATTTTGTGAAGAAAAAATTTTCTTGGTTAGAGTGTATGCCAAAAAATAAGACATGATATCCATACTAAATTGTCGATCCGAACCGTTCAACATGATATCCATACTAAAATATGGTTAGGGATGAAATTTTATAATTTTTGAAAAAATTTTACTATTTTTTAAGATGGGTAGAAAATCATTGTTTTTTGAACGGTTCAAAAACAGTGATTTTGTACCTATCTTAAAAAATAGCAAAAAAATTTCAAAAAATGTAAAATTTCATCTCCATGCATATTTTAGTATAAATATTTTGTTGAATGGTTCGGATCGACAATTTGGACTTGGAAAATGAAAATATAAAATATGAGATATGATGAGGTATGAAAAAAATGAGGCATTGGAACCCTCCTCTATATATATACATATATACATATACACATATACATATACACATATACATACACACATATACACATATACATACATATATACATATACATATGTATATATACATATACACATATACACATATACACATATACACATATACACATATACATATACATATACATATACATATACACATATACATATATTATATAGAGATATGCTAATGTGCTTTCGGTAACATATGGACCGAAATACATACGGTCCAAATTGTATATGTATAGAGGAGGGTTCCAATGCCTCATTTTTTTTCATACCTCATCATACCTCATATTTTATATTTTCATTTTCAAAGTCCAAATTGTCGATCCGAACCGTTCAACAAAATATTTATACTAAAATATGCATGGAAATAAAATTTTATAGTTTTTGCTATTTTTTTGCTATTTTTTAAGATAGGTACAAAATCACTGTTTTTGAACCGTTCAAAAAACAATGATTTTCTACCCATCTTAAAAAATAGTAAAAAATTTTCAAAAATTATAAAATTTCATCCCTAACCATATATTAGTATGGATATCATGTCTTATTTTTTGGCATACACTCTAAACAAGAAAATTTTTTCTTCACAAAATTATTTAAATCAAAATACTCAAATCTCTAAAAAAAAAAAAAAAAAAAAAAGGAAACCGCCCGTGGGAGGGGCGGTTTGGTACCTAGGAGACCGCCCGTGGGAGGGGCGGTTTGGTCTCTGAGGAAACCGCCCATGGGCCAGGCGGTTAGGTTATTTTTGAAAAAAAATAGAATGCGGGGTTATTTTTAAAATTAACTTTTTTATTTTGGAATATTAATAAAAATGACCGCGTGATACTGTATTTTTCACTAAATTGGTGTGCTTTTACTAAAGTGCAAAGTTGATTACGGAAAAAGACAGCGAACACGATACAGTGCTCTTTGCCTCTTTGTCTATAGCACCCAGCAAATATCGGAGTGTCATGTGCGATTAAATGCACACAGATTATGTAGCCCAAAAATGGGGACCATTTGGGGGCTCTAATTCCCCATATTTGCGGTCCCTAATGCTCTTCTTCATAATTACATTAAACATCACCGAATATGCGTTATATTCACAACGGCACAAGTAAGAACAAAATGTTGATTGTGTAAAGATATACCTGTTTTTTATGCTGTTTTTTATGGGAAATTAACGCTTTTGTATAGAGGTGCAAGTCTAATCCGATTAATCCGACCAACTTGACCAACCCGACTCGAAGAAGTATGGATTTAGAATTTAATTGATTAGGTATGGACTAAGTGTTAATTAACCTGACAAAAAAAATTAGTAAAGCCCGACCTGGCCGTTTGACGTTATTTTCTTAATAAAAATTTATTTATATTGCAATATCATTTCAGAAATGATGTGGTATCTAGTTTTTTAAGCAAAACTCCCTCTAGCTATTGTTAGTTAGAATATGTTGTATTTTTATTTGTATTTTTTGCACGATAACTTATGGTTACTTACATTATTTTTATAACAAGTTTTTTTCTAAATGAAACCGTCGAATCTGTAAAATCTAATCGCCTGGATATAAAGCTCAAATTGAATGATTCTTATCTTGATTGGTTAGTCACGGGTTAAAAAAAAAAAATTTAACCTGAGTATGATAAATTGGATTGACAGCTTAGATGAAATGAGACTTACTCGATCAATTTACACCCATATTTTTGTCTCTTTAGAGTATGTTCGTTTTTCACGGAATAGGATTTGAAAACTCATTTTTGAAAAAGTAAGAACCCATAGATATAGATATGCATGAGATTAATTGTAGAAATATTTTGAAATGAGTGTTTGGTTGTATCGCGAAATTAGTTATGGGTAATCTTAATTTATTTCAAAAAATATATATTTTTATTTAAATTTCTCATTTATTTAAAATTATATATATAAAGGTTAGCTAAGCTCAAAACGTTTTTTCCTAGCCTGAGAACAAACGACTTAGTTTTTTTTATTTTCAAAGTCTAAACAGTCAATTCAAACTGTTAGATGTTTAATCTATATTAAAATGTGCTTGAAGACCAAATTTTACGTTTTTTGAATTTTTTTTTTACTATTTATTAAGATGATTTCAAAATTGTTATTTTTATTAAAATTATGCACCATTGAAAAACAGCAATTTTCAAACCATCTTGATAAACCCTAAAAAAATCCCAAAAAATATAAAATTTGGTCTCCAAATACATTTTAATATAGATTGAATATCTAATGATTTGGATCGACTGTTTGAACTTTGAAAATTGAAAAATCGAATCATTTGTTCCGGATGCTAGAAAAAAACATTTTGAACTTAGCCAATCTCTCTCTATATATATATGAAATCTGAATCTCGAGATAAAAAAACAAAAACAAATATAGGCTCACTTTTTTAAATTTTAGTATAATTTATCAAAAAAAATAGTAGTCCGGATCTCCATATATTATTTAGTCCCACAACTAATAATATATATAACAATAGATGGTTATATGATAACTCTTTGGACAAGGGAAAGGATACTTGAGATGGGAATTAATTAAAGAGAGGGTTCAAATGCCTTCATATTTTTGTGTCTCATCTCTCTCTATTATTTTCAAAATTCAAACAGTTGATTCAAACCGCTCAACCTAACCTCCATACTAAAATATGTTTGGTGACCAAATTTTATATTTTTAGGAATTTTTTTTATTATTTTTTTAGATAGGTACAAAAATATTGTTTTTAGATGGTTCAGATTTACTGATTTTGTACCTATCTAAAAAAATAGTAAAAAAATTCCTAAAAATATAAAATTTGGTTTTCAAACATATTTTAGTATGGAGGTTAGATTGAGCAGTTCGAATCGACTTTTTAAATTTTAAAAATAATAAAAAGAAATGAAGACATGATGAAGACACGAAAACATGAATGCATTTGAACCATCCTCTTAATTAAATTAGATAGAATGCTACGTGGTTGGCATGGGCAGCTATAACCTCCAAAAAAAAAAAAACAAACAATGGCCCACCACGTGAGACGAAGAGAGGAGAGAGAGAATGGGAAAACGAAAATTACCTCGGACTTGGGTTTTTATTTTCAAAAATTTGCATTGAGTTGGGATTTAATTGTAGTAAAATTTTTTGGGAAATATTACAAACTCTTTTTATCATATGAACAGCCTTCGGGAATTAAATTGGGAATTACCTCAAATTCCATCAATTCCCAGTGGGAATACAGACAGGGCCTTAGATTGTGCTCTAGAGAGGAGGATAATTTCTTTCATTAAAGAGAAGGAACGAGAAGGAAAAAAAATTATGTGTGTGTCCGGGCTACCCACATCGTTCATCTGCTTTAGAAGAAGGTAATTAGAGAGAGAAAGGAAGGAACGCGCTACTATAACGAGGGGAACGTGCTATACAAACTTTTCAAATTTGTACCTCCCAAATCGGAGGGTAGGTTTCACTATAACGAGGAGAACTATGCTGCTTCTTCCTTTCTCCTCCTCGTTTCTTTCCGCATGGTTGTTGTGGAACACAGCCTTAAGAATAAATTTTGTCGGAAATTACTAAATTTTGTCCTTTATTACGAATTAGTTACTTTTTTGATTTGCCTCTCTATAACTGTTGAACTTTTCATTTGTCCTAATTAAATCAATCTATAATTTTTCCATTCAAAAATTTAGCGGAATATAACTTTTCCGTTATTATTTTAGATGAAATGAGCATATTTCATTAATATTTTGAACGCAATGAGCATATTCTGTTGTTTTTTTGGATGAAAAAAAATTAGAAAATGACTTAATTGGAACAAATAAAAAGTTCAGTAGCTATAAAGAGACAAATCAAACTTGAGTATCAATTCGGGACAAAGAATAAGTTTAGTGACATCCAACAAAATTTACTCTATTTTTAAGTTGGTATTATTTTAAAGTCAGTAATTCAGTATGGAAAGATAGTTGGCTCTGTATTTATACAACTCTTTGACTTAGTTTACAGTTAGATTTTTTAGAGTAACATAATTATGAATTAATAAGTAACGAGAAAAGAAGTATATATAATATTTTGTACCAGTCATTTTTCTTCTCATTCCTCGTTCGATATTTCAATAAGAATATTAACTCTTTAGTACTAGATCATACTAACATAAGCTTATTTTATCAAGCTTCCTGATAAATATACGCTTATTTTATCAAGCTCAACGCCGATAAAAATAAAACGTCTGAATAACATTTATCCTACAAACAATTTTTGTGTCGCTGAATCAAATTGCTTTGAGGAAATAGTTAAAGGGAGTTTTGAAAAGGTAATGAAGGAAGAAATAAAATGATTGAGAAAAGTGAATTTGAGAGTTTATTGAAAAATTGAATGGAAAGAATATGTGTAAGAAATGTCCTACTGGACCAATAATTTGGATTGAATTAATATATTTAAAATTGAATGGAAAGAATGTGTAAGAAATGTCCTACGGACCCAATAATTTGGGTTGAATTAATATTTTAAATATGGATTAAGACCTTGGGTTGAATAAATTATGGGTCTGATGATCTGATATTTATATGTGGTTCACTGTATTTGGATAAGAATTTTTGAAGAGGCTCAGCTGAATTGGTGCCATTGAATATGCTCAAACGAAATGGTGCATGTTGTTTATAAATTTGCATCAGCAGGCCAGATTTCATCTTGATCATTTTAATCAGAATTTGCACTTATTCAGAAACTATGAGAGAGAAAGGAAGAGAAACATAAGGGGTTATTTATTTAGTACAAGCATACCGACTGATAGTTGTTTCTCAACCTATTCGTAAAGATACTGGTAGAGACGTAACTGTTGTCGTTAGTACGTATATTTGACACGAAAAATGAAGAGAAGAGGGTGATTACTTCTATGACTAGATGAAGATATGCACTGTGTCTAGTGGTAATATCTATCTATTTTAAAATTAATTTTATACATAAATTCTGATTTTCAAATAATGAACAAATGAATAAAATTGTTACACATAACTTACCCGAATTTCTTACAATGTGATCGGAAAGAAATGGAATTACAAGATACAAACGACTGAGATGGTTGGAGGTAATGTAAAAAAAAGTATATTGATCTCAAGTATCACTAGATTGAAGGAGTTGTTGGATATGAAAAGATCCTTGTTAAGTATGTCAAAGTGTTGAATATTTTCATCAAAACACTTTTATATGAACAAAATATAATTTATCTTAAAAACTTATTTAATATGACAAATAGAAGTATCAAAAATAATTTTATAATTACGGAGGGAGTGTTCAAATAATTAAACTTTTGTATTACTATAAGTGTTGTAAATAACGGTATGCTGTCATCAGACGAACAGGGTATCGCTAAGCAACTAATCGGAAATAATCGGCCATAATCAGAAATAATCGGCTGATTAGTCAGAAAAATTCATAACAGTTTGGTCACCGCCAACAACTTATCAGTCAATTAATCGGCTTAAACGGACATTTTTTACAACACTGATCACTATTATGTCTTTATTTTTTTAATTTATTAATAATAAAATTCTAAAATTCAAATCAAATAAAATTATTAGATATGATCTCTATTTTTTTCACTAGAAGCGTATAAAAGTATTATTGTTTTTTTAAACGAATCAATAAATTAAAATATCAACGTTAAAAAATTATTCAATATATTTTAAAAATTATTTTTAAATATCTAATTTTTTTTTTAATTATTCACATCGGTATATATAAGAAACTCTTGATACAAATAAAAATGTCGTAATCTTCTAACATACATTAAGTTATTAAAATTTAAAAAAATAGAAGCATAATATAGACACACAAAATGGGAGCAGGCGGTGGTGAATCAGACAACTCCACCTATTGCTGAACCACCTTTCAAAGGAAAAGGCAGACGTTCAGATTCATCCTCTACTGAAACGCGCAATAGCTTGCGACTTAAGCTGACAACTACATCTGAATTAAAGGAGCGGCTGACAAACCAGTTAGACGCATTACTGGTTCAGGTATTCAAAAACTTCTTGACCAGTTTCCTTATGCTCATTTAACTGATTCTGAATTAATTTCTATGTATGAGATTGGAGGTTTTTGTTTAGGCCCCATAGAGGATGTTAAAAAAAAAGTTATTCGCAAATTCCGCACAATCTCTAAACTTGCTTTATCCTCAGTTTTAGATGATTTACAGGAAAATAATCATGTGGTTCAGCTACCTACTTCTTTAACTGATATTAGTGATGTAGTGCTAAAAGCACCACAATCAGGGACTTTGTCCTCTTCTAATGGTTAGATGTTTCACTTGGAATGCTAGAGGGTTGGGTAAGGCAGTAAAATGTAGATTGGTCTCTAATTATATAAACCAGCATTCTATTGATATTGTAGGCATTTTAAAAACAAAAAAGGAACAATTTACCGACCGAATGCTTAATAATTTGGGCAAACCCATGACCAAATGGTTACAAAGACCATCTTTAGGTTTATCTGGAGGTATTTTAGTGGGCTTTGATGGATCCAAATTTGATATGCTAAATAGTTGGATTGGACAGTTTATCATTTCAATCCATTTCAAAAATAAAATTGATCATTTTGAATGGATTTACACTGTTGTTTATGGCCCTGTTTTATCTTCTAAAAGAACAGCTTTTTTCAATGAATTGAGCCTAATACATAGTTATGGGATTAATGCTTGGTTGTTAATTGGCGATTTTAATCTCATTAGGAATAGAAGTGAAAAAATTGGTCCATCCTTTAATGTAGCTTTAAGTAATTGCTTTAATTCCATCTTAGCGAGAATGCAACTCCTTGAAATCTCTTTATCCGATAAAAAGTTCACCTGGTCCAAATCGGTTCATTCTCCTTCCCAAGCCCTCTTAGATAGGGCTTTCTGTTCAGTAGATTGGGAGGCACACTACCCCTCTCACCATTTGTCTTCCCTATCTAGATTCATGTCTGACAATAACCCTCTTATTCTACAAACTTCTGCTCCTGTTTTTAATACTTTGACCACTTTAAAATTTAAAAAATCATGGCTTGCTCAGGAAGGCTTTGTTGAATTAATGATTGGCTGGTGGCAGTCAACCCAATTAGGAGGTAATATAGGAAAATCTTGGCAAATTAAATTGCAAATTTTAAGAAGAAAGCTCAGAGGCTAGCATGCCAATGTTATGGGAGACTCAAAAAGAAATAAACAAAGTCTTCTCTCTCAAATTTCTAGATTTGAGGAGTTAGATGAGTCTAATTCCATTTCTGCTCCAGAAATTGACGCTTGGAAAGATTGTCAATCTTCTCTTCATCAACTTTATTTGGATGAAGAGACCTATTGGCAACAAAGATCTAGAATACAATGGTGTTTACAAGGTGATCTCAATACAAGATTTTTCCATATTACAGCCTCTTCCAGAAAAAGAAAAAACACTATATTTTCCTTAGAAATTAATGGTACTACTTGTTTTGATCCAATACAATTGAGGAAACATGTAACTGACTATTACAAATCTCTCCTGGGAACCACCACTGAGAGAGATATTTCCCTTAATCCTGACCTATGGCCTAAATCGAAAAAATTAATAGTTTCTCAAAGTCTTAGCCTTGAATCCCCCTTCTCTTTAGAAGAAATTCGAGTAACACTTTTCTCATGTAATCCAAACAAGGCTCTTGGCCCTGATGGCTTGTCATTCTTATTTTATCAAACTTTTTGGGATTTAGTAAAGGATGACATCTTCCTTATTTTTCAATCTTTCTTTGATAATTCCCTGGATTTGTCTAAACTGAATTTAGCCTCACTATGCCTCATTCCCAAGAAAGCAGATCCCACTTTTGTTACCAACTATAGGCCTATTAGTCTCATCAACTGCAGTTTCAAACTGATTACCAAGGTTCTTACCGATAGATTAGGAAGGGTCATTGATTCTCTTATAAATGACTCACAAACTGCTTTCATTAAGGGGAGACTCATTACTGACAATATTGCTTGTGCTCATGAGGTATTACACACTATTCATAAAAAAAAAACTCAAAGGGGTGTTATTTAAGTTAGATTATGAGAAAGCTTTTGACAGGGTTAATTGGGCTTTCCTCTTAGAAATTCTCCAAGCCAAGGGCTTTGGTAATCTGTTCATCTCTTGGGTTGATTCAATTCTCCATAGTGGTCAAACCTGTATAAATTTTAATGGTGTTAATGGTCCTTACTTCAAATGTAAAAGGGGATTACAGCAAGGTGACCCCTTGTCTCCTCTCTTATTTAATTTAGTAGCAGATGTTCTGAATAAATCTTTACAACAGCTTCAATCAGCTGGAATACTCACGGGTTTGGGTAATTTCACTAATTTAGGTCTAGTTTTAAACCTGCAGTTTGCTGATGATACTTTGTTATTTTTAAAGGCTGACCCTAGAATGATTGAAGCTTTAAAACTTCATCTGATTGCGTTTGAGAATTTGTCTGGTATGAAAATAAATTACGATAAATCTGCAATGATACCCCTCAATTTATCACCATCTGAAAGCACACCACTAGCAACAATATTTGGATGTCAAATAGCAACATTACCATTGACCTATTTAGGTTTACCTTTGCATTTTAAAAAACCATCTCTTGCAGATTGGCAATCTGTAATAGACAAAATTGCATCTAGAATTCAGGGGTGGCAAGATAAATTATTGTCTTATGGAGGTAGATTGACTTTACTCAATTCTGTCCTCTCTTCTATTCCTATCTACTGACTTTCAGTATTTAAAATGCCGTCTAAGGTGAGACTCAAAATTGACCAACTAAGGAAACGATTTCTTTGGTATGGGGGTCACACAGTAAAGAAGAAATATTACTTAGTATCTTGGGATACTGTTTGCAAATTCAAAAATCAAGGAGTTAGGGCTTATTAGGCATCTTGGTAATGGTTCTACAATTAAATTTTGGAAAGATAGGTGGTGTTCAGATCATCCCTTATCTTTTATATATCCATATCTTTTTCTTTACTCATCTGACCCTGATCTTTTAGTTGTTGAAGCTTACGAGAATTCCTCTCTACAATTACAATTTACAAGGCAATTAACTGGTGTGCTTTTTACTGAGTGGCAAGCTCTGCTTACACAATTAACTAATTATATCCCTAACCCTACTTTACCTGATACCCTATATTGGAGATGGTCAAATGTTGGTAAATTTTCAGTTCACTCTTTCTATCAGTGGCTAAAGTATGGTGGAATTGACAACACTACTTTTGATTCTATCTGGTTGTCTAAAATGCCCCTTAAAATTAAAATTTCCCTCTACCTTCTTAAAAGAAATAAAATTTTAACCAAAGGTAATTTACTTAGGATAGGCTGGCAAGGTGACCCAACTTGTCATTTCTGTGATGCTCTTGAGACAACAAACCATTTATTTGTACAATGTAACTTTATTAATTCTATATGGCAATGGATAGCTTTGCACAACAATTTTACTTTTCATGGTACTTGTATGGATGATATTTGATTTATTAATGCTTTCATACCCCTAAAAAATGCTCCATTGGTTGAGATAGTTAGAGGAGCAATCCTATGGTGTGTCTGGCTAGAACGCAATAAACTTTGTTTTCAAAACACTTGTGTTCCATCCTTGACATCTGTAGGCACTAAGATTATCTCTCTTGTCAAATTTTGGTGTAAGACTTTACTTTCTGGCTCTTTACTTCATTTATCACTAATTTTATCTCTAGACACTAATGACTTGCATACCCAGGAATTGATTCTTTTACCTTCAGAGGGAGAGGAAACTATAACAGAGGAAGAGGGAGGGGGACAAGAGGAAACAGGGGCAACCACCCTTTTGGAACAGGACACTATAATCCTTATGCTTGGTTCAGCCCTGGATATATAGCTTAGTACTTGGTTATGTTGGTTCTCAGTTAATCTTGCTAATGTTTTGTTGATATATAGTTGTTGTTTCCCAGCTGCCTCATTTTGTTAAGGGCATGCTCTTCTACTTTTATTACTCCTGTTTTGTATGATCTAGAGTTTCTAGTCTTTTTTGTAAAACATGTTGTAAAGCTCTAGCTAATTGGAGCCTTCAGCATTTGAATAAAATATTGGTTTCTTAATAAAATTGATGGAATTCACCCACTTTCTCAAAAAAAAAATAGATCTAGTATAAATTTACCTTTACATGTAACAAAACTATTAACTACTAAAAAGTTAAAAGAATCTAGAACTTTCTACCAACCTCCTTTCTTCTATATATTGAAACTCTTTTTACTAAAAACACAGTCTTAAAATATAAAAGTAAATCAAAATATACGTAGACCAACAATATCAGACAAAATTCTATTCAACGAAGAAAAAGTAGGTCCATAAACCGGATCAAAATTTACTTCTATTCTAAAATAAAAATAAAAGGATGTTCCTTTTTTCTCATTTTGTCTCTCCTAAAAGAGAGAACAAATATAGTTCTCCTATTCTAAAGAAATAGAAGCCCCTGAACCAATAAAAAAAGAAAAAATTGTAAGAATACCAATGCAAAATCTTGAAAATGTGAAAATGCCATTCCAAAATTAAAAATCTTCAAATTATCACTCTAAACTTACTTAAATTGTGAAAATGCCATTTATATTGAATTCTTACACTATTTTTATTAAAAATTAACTAAAAAAAAAATACTATTTTGATATACATATTTCTGTATTTTTGATTATACCCTTCATACAATTAATTGGTTATTTGCCCCCTTCGTAAAACAAAGATGCCCTTCTAATCAATCTAAATTCGGATTCAAGTTGTATCGGCCCAATGACTGTCTGAACTCATTTCGTAGATCCACATGTATTGGCGGCTAGGCGCAGATATATTGGGCCCATGAATTATTATACTAAATCTTAAAAATGTTTACCACTTAAATGAGGTCCTTTTTCTCCATTGAAAATAATTTATGCTAAAAAGAAATGAAGATATGCTATGTTAAAAAAAGATGTGTTAGCATACAAAAACTATGCCGAGTAAAATGTACATTTATACTGTATTAAGATGCAAAAAATGTCGCATTTATACTGGACATTTTTTAATGGTTCTAAATATATATATATATATACTGTACATTTGTAATACTTTTTTGTCATATCCAAGAAAGGTTAAAAAAAAAAAATTGGCGGATTTACGCTACAAGATACAGTATAAATATTTCTCTTGATCTTACCATATTCCATTACGAGGTCTGCACAATGAACCCGGCCCAAAAACAGCCTTTCTGCCAACGTGTCAAGGAAAAAATAATTTTATAATATATTAATGTCAGAAAGTAAATTAGGAGAATATTTCAGCGTCATTTTAAGGCATTTTACATGTTAACTTTTTAGAGGAAAGTATACATATTTACTTTAGAATAAAGGAGTCGAATTGTTTGCATGGATAAAGTACTCTATTGTCTCTACATCTTTATTCTTTTATAAAAGCTTTTGTTTGTAAAGAATCAACAAATATCTTACATGCTAATCAAGCTTTGGATTAGGTTAAAAATGTTCATCTTCTCTCACTTCAATAAAAGAAATATTCATCTCTCAATCATGTTCCATATCTTTATCTTCAGCTTTAAAATTTAAATAGTCAATCTAAATCATTCAAGATGATATTCATATTAAAATTTGTTTTGAAATCATATTTTTTATTTTTTATTAATTTTTTACTATTTTTCTGGATAAGTACAAAATTACTGTATTTGAATAGTCCAAAAATAGTGATTTTCTACCCATCTAGAAATATTGTAAAAAAGTTCCAAAAGATATACAATTTGATTTTGAAGTATATTTTAATATGTAGATCATATTAAACGGTTTGAATCAACTATTTGAACTTTAAAAATAAAAATAATTATGAAATATAATTGAAACATGAAAATAATAAAGCATTTTAACTCTCCTAGGATTATTGGCAACCGTTAAAATTTAAAATTGATAAATCTCGTATCTCCTCGGGAAAAAGAATGCTTGATAGTAATTTACAATTTTAACCTTAACATGATACTCCTAATGTAAACAACAAACTTTAAAATTAAGTTCTCTAGGTGACTTTTTATTTATTTTTTTCAAAATGCGTCGTATTATTCGTAACAAACACAAGCACTATTTATTCAAAGTTCCAAACAAAAATGCCCCATAGATGTAAAGAGGTCTATTCTAATGTCAGGCCACCTGTCAATACTACATATGTCACGAGTTATGACCTGATTGTGAGAGAAAACAACTGGGAAAAAAATGGGTTCGAATATCTAAAATCACCAATTCAACAAAATTTAAATTATATTAGAGAAATAATAAACTAAAGATCATACTCTGAAATCCTAGTCTAGATTCAAAACTATGAACGCGTATCCTCTGCATTAATTCACCATGCGTTAATAGATTTGGACCGTCCGATTGAGATCTGCACTATTATTAAAGGTACCCGTGCATCATAGGCGAGGGCCAGATTGGCTTCGATCTTGATCTGACGGCTGACATTCATTAAACTCAACAGATTCTCTTTTGAGTTAATGCAGAGGATACGAGTTTCGAAACTATGACTTTCTTTCAAAATTGGCTAATATGATTAAAAACATACCTTTCTGTAATAACCAAAAGGTACGACGCTTTCTTTAAAGCAGGATCTTTATAATTTGTGATTTTATTTAATATAATTTAATCCATGTTAATTGGTGGATTTGGGTTTTGAGAGTTCCATACTAACTACCCAATACTCAGTTCATGACATCAATTTTCTATAATAATGAAATTTTGCACTGATTGATATTTAATTAAGTTTCAAGTTTCAACCAACCTTATCAGCACAATCTCCAAGAATTAATATATACAATCTCATCATTACCTTAACGAATGGCCAGCATGTTAGCTTCCATTGTAACACTGCACTACTTGACTAGTTACATCAAAGGTTGAAAGTAGACAGAATAAAGGGAATGCGCATCGTTTACCTTTTCAAACTACCATCCTCTGTTCAATTAAATCTACAGAACGGTAAATATCTTACTGACAATCGTTTAAGATAAATAACACGCACGTGTATGAATCATGTATAAAATTAAAAAATATATATATACACATGATGCATCCTTACTGGTGGACGAGTATGAAGCGAAATAAAAAACCATAATTTCCCTATTAAATAATCTGTCTTTCTCAAAATGAATAATTGAAAGAGTGACCATGATTAATAAAAGTGGGTCACGGGTTGTTGAAATCTTAGATGCCAAGCTCAGTTGATTTCTAGCTTTTCTGTTGACATGGATAAATTGTTTGGCTGCTTGTTAATAAAGCAAAGTTCTCCACTGGAGTTTGTTTCCTTCCCTTCAACGAATCCTCCAATTTGGTTGGAATCCTTAATCATTGAATTGGTGAAAATTAGGTCTTATTTGCTAGGTTTATATAGATTAAGTGCAAAATAAAACATCTTACAGAAATAAACCAATTTCAGATCGAACAGTTGATCCAAAGCAGAATAACATGTATATTAACAGAGGTAAAATCATTTAATTCTACTGAGTCAACCCCTCATCCTTTTACAATATCAAAGATGATTTATTTTCATGGGACAGTGGTTAAAGACAAAACCAAAAGATTATTTTAGAGAATGAATTTATTATGACAAGTATGATACCACAGCTATGCAGTCAAAAAGCACAGATATAGACCTAAAACGTGTGCCATGTGTAGGTAGTGGATGAAGAGACAAAACTGGGGTCCATGACAATTATCAAATCTACTATGTGTTTTTAAATTTAAATTTAATACCAAACTTTTTAAGCCAGCAACATGGAAGGTGTGTGATTGTACCAGTGAAACAGAAGGCACCAACTCCACCAACCTTTCACACCCCTGCCAGATCAACCACCCCAAAATATCACATAGCATCTTCCCTAGGCCACAATTTATTAAATTCCTTATTTTCCACGGACGAAAAAGAAAAAAAAAAATCAATTGAGTTACTCTTACATTAAATTCTATATTGAGTGTCGTTAATAAATAGAGAAATAACTGCAGACTGGGCATGTGATTATGAGTGAGATAAACAGGTAGCTTAAAAATCAAATATACTGAAGCCATGAAGGGACAAAATAAGTATAACAGGGCGATGCTCAGTATTTTGAATACGATAGGAGCATAATAATACAAATTTGGAATGAACATTTGAAAATAAACATTCACAGAAAAAAATAAACAGGGAGAGACAACCATCTGAAAATATTTGGCAGGTTCGAACCCAAATTCCACGAGTATACATCATAACCTTAACAAAAACAAAAAATAATAATAAAAAAACAAAACAAAAAAAGAGAAACAAGAAAGAAAAAAAGAAAACAACATCAGGCTATACAAGCAAACCCCACTTTAGGTAATCATCCATCCATGCATGTAATGCATCCATTATATTCTAAAGAAAGGCCACATCATAATCACAAACCACATCATGTTTTCTCACGCATCTCTCTAACCCTAAATCATCCAAGATGATTTTAAACGAAACCCAACATGAGCCAAGTCTAAACAGATCTAACAGAGTTTAGACAGGGATGACATCTATGTTCGAGGTATCTTCACATCTTAATACGATGCCCTCGAGACTGACAGGTAACACGCATTGGACCCACTGGCAGCCAGTAGAGAATGGCTCAGATGGTGGTACAATCATTAGCACATTATCATTTCGTTGTACCACGCCCATCACACTTACTGTACTTCCTTCTTTAATGTACCTGAAGAGGTAAAAATAACATGTCTTATTAAATAAAAGACAGTTTTATTAAATAAAATATCTCTTCATACGTGAAATGTCAGTGTATAAAATTTATTACAAGTATCCAACATTTTTCCTGCATACCCTGCAGAATGAGAAGTATCTTCTATACACCTTATATCGCAAGCTAAGTTATACAAGGGGTCAGAAAATAAGGTCTGAATGTGCATTTGCTGAAAAAACAAAAGCACAAAGGAGCATAGAAGATACTCCTCACGTTTTGTGAAGTGTATGTACAAACTACTGTTTTGCAGAATATCAATGGTGTTTCAAATTGGAGCCGCGTGATGTATTAAGTTCTTGCTAGAGTACACTGGAACCGATGAAATAGCCTCGAATAAATTTCATTTGCTTAGTTATATGCTTCTTTACCCATTACCAGTGCGTCGCTAGAAAGACCCCTTCCAAGAACTACAGGTCAAAATCACCAACAAGCAAAAAGTAAAAAAAGAGAAAGAACAAGAAAATTGAAATCAGGACAACTATACCCTTCTTTGAGACGCATGATGCGATCGTCACTAGATAAGTTTCTCTCAAGTAACCATCGGTGAAATTCTGGAGACATATCCTTGTTTTCTGGTTTTACATCTATTACAATCGACTCATCTACATATGGCGTAACCCTCGCTCCATAACCAGTCTTGACAAGAGCCCTCAATCCTGATTGGAAATCTGATATGTAAAAATCAACCACATGCCGCTGGAGAAAAAAATATACCAAATGTGAGAATTTACATAGAAGGTTTGTGCAGGAAAATTATATTGGCTTTTTTATTAACTGTTCTTGGTTGAGGATTAATACATTGCAATACTGAGGATAAATTGGCTCAATGACAGTTGTTGATAGATATTTCTTTGAGTTAGATAAAGGGATAGTTGCAAACTTGGATTGAATTTTTGCTGCATAATCAGACACTATTGCAAATAATGACAAACCAGATGCACGCTGGATAAAAAAGAAGCGAATCTAATTAAGCATGAAACACCAAAGCCTAACCTCCATAGAACGCATGCCCCATGTGAAGCGACGGTGCTTTGCATTTGCTGCCTTAGAGTCCCAACCTCTGTACTCAAACAGGCTTGTAGAAGTGTAAACACACCTTGGGACCTTTTGAAATGACGACTCCAATGGAAAATTACCACATGTCACCACCTACTCTCACAAAGAAATTCAATCAGCCTTTTATAATTCAAATAATATTTATTTCCCTCTATTCTTTTGTGAAAAACACACTACGTTTTCTGTATGTGACTACATCTAGCATCATACGAGTTATATGCCAGAATCATTCAAAACATTTAGATAAGTGAACCGACAAAGTAAATTAAATCTTGATAGCTATAATCTTAGCACCAGTAGTTCCAGGTCTTCAAATTCAGATGAAATTAAATCAAGATAACCAAGCTAATGAATGTGAGTTTAGTGGGTCATCTAGAACGATCGATGTTAATCCGAAAAAAAAGTACCAGGAATTAAGACATTTTGTTACCGTGCCTAATCATGATTTTCATATATAATTGTTTGCCCATTGCAAAAATAATCTTATTAGCAAAACCAAATATAAACATACGCAAGTCTAGCGCAGTTTGCCAGGGTAACAGATTTGTAAAATCATCAGAAAAAGATGTACAGACTGCTATTTTCTAACGCAACAAAACCCCAGGTGTACTTCTCAAAAAACCAATACACACATGCACGCGCAAATATATATTCTGAGACACTTACCCCAGTAACCTTGACGTATTGTCCATCCTTGGCAATTCTGAGATCAGCATCAGCATATCGCCCAACAAACCCAATAACTGCCCTCTTACCCCAGCAAATATTCCACACCAATAGAGCTGCCACTGCACCGAATATAATTACCACGACTATCAACAATACTGGGTTGTGGACCGCACCAAGAATAAACCCACCTGCTATAAATCCCATCACAAATAGAAGGATCACAGACCACATTATCGGCTTCGGGAAGCTGCCAGCTATCGAGTAACCCTCGTCGGGGCTAAGGTTGGTTACTGCCTGGTTATGCGCAAACGAAGTGGTGCGCATTTTGATGGACCCAGTTGGGTCAAGTGGGCCAGAGATCTTCCGCGGGGCCCCTGAGGAGTTTAGCGGACCAGAGGATATTGGGCCTGAGGTAATTAGACCTGTCGTGGGAAGAACCGGGGCCAGGGGCCCCGAGTTCTGGCGGGCCATGGGAGTGACACCACCAGACTGGGGACCTGATGATTTTTTGGTCGGCTCACCGTGCTTGTTTAGTGGGCCCGAGTTGGATTTAGTACGGGCAACAGGTACCCCCGAGGAGGAGAGGTTACCGGAGTAGGTACGGGAGGTGACAGGACCACCAGTTATTGGGCCCGAGATGGGACCTGATTTACGTGACTTTTCAACATGCAGCTCAAACATCTTACCCAGCTCGCCTGATTTTTTAATGTCACCCCCTGTGTAGGGCATTGCAGTGCTGCTCATGGTCGGTGGTTTCTCTTTTGGCTGCTCAGGCCGGCCCGAAACATAGAGCCCATTGCTGAGCTGGTGGGATGGAAAGCGTGAACCCATGCTTTGTTCTGTTTAATTTCTAGATGGTTTGGTCTGATTTGGTTTGGCGTTCTTTTGGGGTTTGGGGGGCTATGCTTGGATGAGTGAAAATTTAAGAGGAAACATGGAGGCGATGCAAACCCTAAAAATAAAATGAAAAAATTAATTCAAAATTCCAATTAATGTGGATGGTGATGTATGAGTTGCGAAAATTGGGTTCCTACTTGGCATTTGTTGTATGCTTACCAAGCTACTGCATTTAATTGTATTTGCATATATTTCCATTATAGAAAATGCCACCTATGGTAATAAGACAACTATTACAAAAAAAAAAAACCAGCAACCAAATGATAATTTATATGCCAGAGTAAAAATACTCATAGGTACTGAAGTCCCAGGCTACTTAAGGTATGGCAACTGCCTAGTTCTCTTTTACAAAATCAATATGCAAATATATATATATATATATTGTTTTCCAAATAAAAGTTCATCAATGAAATCTCACAAATTATCAAGTTCATGCTTCTTTTACAAAAAATACAATTCTAAAACACTACAACAGGGCATATTTGGAGTAATTATGCAAAAGGAAATCCATCATCAACAATTTATGATTCTGTATGAAAGTAAATTTTACTATAAATTTAGTCGCTGGTTCCCCAATTACTAAATTAAAATCAATCCAGGAGTATTAAAGCTTGAACAAAAAGAGAAAAATTACATGGTAAACCATCAAATAAAAAATTTATGTATTGCAAATTTGCAATAGAGATTTTTTGGCTGGAAACTGCTCATGGTCAACTAATATAAAAGCATAAATATATAAAAAAAAAATACCAATCAGTTTTTGGATGCCGTTGAGAAAACATGCACAATTACCGCTAATGCTTGTTTCAGTCAAAAGCATTATAATATGAAAAAAAAAATATACAAGCTCCCTAAGACGAAAAAAAAACCCACCACAAACCCCCCATAATGCAGAAGTCAAATACATAAGACCTCCACCTAAATTCTCAATTTCAAAGTTAGGCTCTTCCGAAATATCACTATCAGAGAAAAATACCAAAACTTAGATCTAGGCCAGAACTCAAAAGTAAGTTTGGAGAACTAACTATACAACGAAATTGCAAATTTTCGAGAAAATGCTTAAAACTTTTAGACGCATTTTACCAAATTAACCCAGATCTGTAGTGGAGAGATCTGCAATTTAACATAATCAACTCTAAATTTGAGATTATTAGAGAACATGCATTAAGTGAAGATCCAATTACATGAAACAAACCACACTGAACTGTTTAACTAAAAAAATCGAGGGAAAAATATCAAAATAAAAATAAAAGTTTCTTACCAATCCCTTAACCAGATCCTGAATCAGAAATGAAGAAAAAAACTGACATTGTCAATACTAAATCTCTTTTGTCAAAAAATAGAATAGCCTAATTGAGATAAATCACTATTTGTTTATGCTTTTCCTTTATTGATAGACTCAGATCTCAGATCAGAGAAAAATATGAAAAAGAATCACGCATTCGCATTTCTAAATCAACAAAGAGTTAGTTCGGCGTTCAGAGGCTCCAAAAGTAAAGATGAAAGATTTAAAACCATAAATGATTTTAGAAGGGAGATTTGATTTACTATGTACCTAATAGCGCCGATTTCAGTGCGAAAGAGACGCGCCTTGATCTAGAGAGAGAGAAAAACCGAGAGAGATTTTTATTTGGTTAACACAAGGGGGTGCGTGTGTGGGCGTTGGTGTGTCTCGAAGGAGAGCTTCCAAAGAAGCACAGAGACAGAGGTGGGAGAGAGAGAGACTATGGAAGAGAGAGTAAAGAGTGAAAATAGAAAATTAGTACCATCAGTTTTCTCTTTATTTAAATATAGAAAGATATCATGTGAGAAGAATTATATTTCACTAATAACCTTAGAAAGCTGCGGCCTTACCATTTCTATTTCTATAAAACAAATCTTATTAGATCTAAAAACAATTTACGCCATCCTAATAATTTCAAAATATTACTATATACTATCTCTGAAATTATTCCCTCTCATTTGTTTCTGAATTAACATAGTTTATCAAATCTTTTATGTTTAATATAAATCACTGCATTATCGTAAAAAACTTGGAAAGTTTGCCTTTGTTATTTTTTTCAAATGAAAATAATTATGCAATACCAACCCCCTCTCTCCTAAAATAACAAAAACAAAAAATAACCTTATTATACCATTTTAATATCCATTTGCACGAGTATATTCTAAAGTAGGATTAACAAAGTTGATGAGTTTCTCTCACGTAAATATTTAATGAAAAATATTTAACGGCGGCAGTTTTACAATTTACAAATTTAAAGTTTTATAGGGTTGTATTGAAATATATATTAGGATTCCATAGAGGCATAGATAGATGCAAAAGGCTCCAATTCACTCCGAAGGCCCAAAGGGTTAAGAACCCCTGGCACATTTGCATGGACCAGGACTATACCGTCGATATATGTGACGCTATTTTTTACGTAAATATATATATAATCTTCAGTTCTTCACGGACTCCACACAAACTATTATTGAATGTTTCTTGCTGAAACTTGTGATTACATTTTGTTTGTCCCACCAAATTACTTTTTGTATGAGATTGTGCCTTGTGCTAACATAAACCTTGTGTATTTAAACTTTTTCTCTGAAGGTCGACACAGAAACGCCCCTTTCAGCTACCCCTCTCTCTCTCGGTTAC
Organism: Carex pumila; assembly: GCA_033356055.1. Lineage (NCBI taxonomy): Eukaryota > Viridiplantae > Streptophyta > Magnoliopsida > Poales > Cyperaceae > Carex > Carex pumila. The sequence goes on from JARJHM010000582.1 coordinate 138,577, forward strand.
GGCAAGTGGAATTACATTAGCAACCCTGAGTCTCGAATAAAATAATTTGATTTCGAATTTTTGCTTCGTTGCGACTTGCGAAGACCAATTTCTTTGAGGGTTCAAATGTTTTCTTTCTTTTTTTTATTTTCTTTTTTTCCTCCCAACATATCTCTATTTTTTTTTAACTTTAATAATTTAAAATTTAAATTTTAAAATCAAAATAAAACCGTTGAATATGGTCTATGTAATTTTCTCAAATGTGTTCATAAAAAATTATTACATTTCAATTTTATTTTTATGTGAATCAATAATTTCAAAAATCAATGTCTATAAATCATCCACATTAATACATTTTTATAAGCTCTTGATGATAATCAAAATAAAATTAAAATGTTATAATTTTTTACACGTGCATAAATAAAATAATATAAATTATATTCAACGGTCTTATTTTGACATTTAAGTTTTAAATTTTAAATTATTAAAATTTAAAAAAATAGAAACATAATAAAAACATAAAAAATAGAGACATTTAAACTCTCTTCTTTTTATAATAAGGAGAACAAGGGTTTGCAAATCATACTATCCCTCTTATTAAAAAGGTTTACTGATTTGACTGTTTATTTTGTACTAAAAATTATGCGTCAATAATATCGTGACACTCTAATTTTTTTTAATTCGTGATAAATATAAAATGCGTGACATTTACTTCCTAATTCTTAATATTAATTAAAGTTGTTAGTAATATCCAACGTAAGTCTTTAAGATGACTATTCTCAACAATTTTATTAAATTCAGAGTTCGGACTAATGTCATAATGTTAGAATAATAATTTAACTTATAACGAGGCAGTTTTTGTTATTTCAAAGTTTAAATAGTCAATTTGAAAATTTTGAAGTGCTCAGCATATTATTCATATTAAAATGTACTTGAAAATCAAATTTTATATTATTTTAATCCTTTAAAATAATTATTTAACAATACACAACGAGTGCTTGGACCCTGGTGAGTGGTGAGGCTACCATGAAGACACCACTTGTCATGTATTTTTTTTTTCTTGGAATGTATAATTCGCAGGGCACATTTTTGTCACGCGATTTGTTCCCTGAAAAATATAACTTTAATTTAATAATTTTAATGAAATAGATGCCTTATGCATTTAATTTGTCATGTAACTAATTTGGTAAAATCCAGAAAATTAGACTCCGGGTATTTTCATGAAATTAATTCGGTGAATCTCATGAATCTAGATTTAGTCGGCTTTTCATGAAATTAATTTGGTAAATTCCATATTGTATGTTTTTTTGGACAAAAGGGCTTAAGCTCATTTCATTGCAAAAATTTTAAGTTACAAATATGTCTGGATTTAGAAATATATCATAATCAAAATGATCCCCTTGAATAGAAATTGAAACCGTAATAGCCTAACGTGCACAGCATAATCCCAACAGAAATGATAAAATATATGTCTAAGCCACAACAGGGTTGATTCTAAGCCATTTACAAGTGCGAAATAACTAGCCAGCAAAACAAAATTTAAAACAGCAAAGTAGATTTTAGCGCTACTCATTTGTTTCAGTTGCTTCCCCTCCATACTCCACCAGCAAGTAATCATTATCTGAGTTCCAGTTGCTGATAGGAATTTCATCCGTGTTGAGAGGGAGCCAGAGGGCTGTCAGTACTTGTAGATTTTAGCGCTACTCATTTGTTTCAGTTGCTTCCCCTCCATACTCCACCAGCAAATAATCATCATCTGGGTTCCAGCTGCTGATAGGAATTTCATCCGTGTCAAGAGGGAGCCAGAGGGCTATCAGCACTTGAAGTTCTGGCTTCACATTATCTGTCCAATAATAAATTAAGGAGAGAATTAAAAATATGATTTGTATTTTCTTACATTTCTTACATTTGAATTTTCTTAAATTTCTTACTCAACGACTCAACGTAACTTTAGATCAAACAATGAGAATCGGCAGGTGTGACATGCTTTATTTGGAAAAAAAAAAAAACTGAGCATTCTCGTTCGCATCTCGACTGATATTGTGATTCACCTTCAACGATGATAAAAATTTAATAAAGGAAAGAATTGAAAGCGGTTGGCGCGTTATTTTCCAACATGGCTTTGTTTGTGAAGCTCCAAAAATTTCCAATATGCCACACATATTATATTTTTGGATCCACTAACAGTATTCTCATATCAGTTTTTTAAATGTCATTCACGCTAAAAGACAAAAAATGTGTGATAAGAGACCATTAACTGACTTGGATGTCAAATAACTATTAGCAACCTACAGGGCTAACGCAATTTTTCATCGTTGACAGGCATAGTAATAATACTTATGGACTTAACTAGTCTTACTTATTATCCATAATATTGGTCAAATGTAAACACAAACTATTAGGGGACCAGTAACGACCAGGGGAACCATTGAGAACGTCTGGCAACCTATATTGAAGACTGCAATCGTCTGAAAGCGACATTTACCAAAATTGGGAACTATTATAGCGAATCTATACAATGAAGTATTTATATAAAACTAATGAAATATTCATTTCTAAATAATGAAGTATTTATATATTGACAATATAAAGTATTCATTTGTTGACAACATGAAGTATTCATTTGTTGACAACATGAAATATGCACTTTGACAATTTTTGCTAAGCTAGCATAGACCCCCTTCAATGGTGCACCACGTTCTTCTCACTAGATCTCGACGATGCACCACGCTCTCCTTGCCGTATCTCAACGGTGCACCACGCTGAGAAAGAGAAGAGACGGAGGCTGTGAAAGCCATGAAGAGAGCGATTTTTTTTTTTTGTTGATCGAGAGAGAAAGACGAGTCAAAACAGTTAAAAAGACTAACTAGAATGAGAGAAATAGTTACCATAAGTAGTTAATGATCAGGAGATTGTTAGAGGACTAGAATGATGGAAGATGAAATCATTACTCTTATAGTTTGGACATAAATTATATTTTCATCAGAGAAAACCAATGCACTCTCCCACATATTAATGAAAAAGGAAAATTTTATATTTTAAATTCTCATGGTTATGAGAACTAATGGTGAATAAAAGACGGGGATGGGTTTATGAGTACTAAGTCACCTCATAAATTTAATTTTTTTAATTATATATATTAAAATTTAATTATTTATTTTTTTCAATTTTCATATAGTTTAGTCTGTTCATAAAAGAACAAATTTGTTATTGTAGTTTAGTAGTTACAGTTCCACTTGGTGTTTGTGAATTTTTTGAATTCAATTTTTAATATTTACATTTTTTTTTTTGGGGTCTTTTTACATGTTATGCATTTCATAGTTTATCTGTTTAATTTTTCTAGTCCCGCCTCTTATTAAAAGCTTCATTAATAATGAACAAAAGTGAACAAAATATGGCAGCTTTAAAGAACCCCTTCATACCCAAATTCACACCTTTCGAGTTTGAATCCAAACTGCCCGATTATAGTCCAAGTCAATCCGTCTCAAGAATGTAATACACGGGATCCATTAATATTTTTTTTTAAAGGCCTGTAAAACTGACATTTGATTGATAGAAAAATAGTTATTTGCAAAGGATCCATTAAAATTTGTAGAGTGAGTCTATGGTACTATGCATATCACGGGTTGGTCCATGCTACGGTTTAATATTCGAGTTTTTAAAATTATAATGGTAAATCCAAATTGTTCATCTTGTTCTCCATATTAATATGTGTTTGGAGACCAAATTTTACATTTTTTAAAAAAATTACTATTTTTTTAAATATTTAGAAAATCACTTGATCTGAAAATTCTGGACCATCCAAAAACAGTGATTTTCAATAAATCTAAAAAAATAGTAAAACAATTTCAAAAAATGTAAAATTTGGTCTTCAAACACATATTATTATGGAGAACAAGATGAACGGTTCGGATCAACCGTTAGAATTTTGAAAAGTCAAATATTAAGCTGTATTACGAGTCAAATCGTAATATGCATAGTACCATAGACTCACTTAAATTTGTACTAATATATAACGAACAAACTGAATTTAAATTTATCGATAATATCTTCCTTTAAAAGTAAGCCACATAAAAAGTTCAATTTTTTACGATAAATGCAATTTTCAATGGTGTAATCTAGAAGGGGAGAAACAGAAAAATTGTTACTTTGTTTTTATTGTATTCCGAAGCAAGAAAAAAACAGCGAATTGACAATAGCATCATTTTCTTTAAACCCAAGTCACAAATTAAAAAATTGGGAACCGGAGCCAAAAATCTACAATTAGGCTCTAATCGACAGTAATTTCGAAAGTAATGTTCATGTGGGAAAAGAAAAATTCATTCAAATTGATTTTTTTTCTTTCACGTAAACAGTAAAATCCAGTTCAAAATTTTTAATTCCTACACTCATTCCTATTTCCTACTGGACTATCGAATAAGTCCTTAGGGGCTGTTTGGCTGAACAGGATTAAGTCTCCTTAAGGCTAAATGAGCCTCCTTTAGTTTCTTAGCTGCTTAATCCTGCCGAACAAGCTGCTTAATTCTGTCGAACACCGGTTCCTTAGTACAGATTAAGCTTACCTCATTTAGTCTCTTTTTGTTCAGATCTTAATCCTCTACTCATTCTTTAAGACACCTTTCCCTCTCCTTAAGCTTCATTTAGCTTTCTTAATTCACTGTCTCTTCCTTTAGCTTACCGAACACTGATACCTTAAGCTTCTTTAGGACTTAATCTTAATTAGAATTAAGGAGTGTTGCCGAATAACCCCTTAGATTTTATAAATTAAAGTATTGTGAATGCCTTTCTTTGTACGATTGGACCGGCTTTGTTGGTTGGGAAACATGTTTTTAGGGTTCCATAATTGCATAATCTCGATTTAAATTAATCGGTTAAATTGTTCTCGTCCTGGGTACCTAGCTAGGTACCAGATAGGTGCGATTTATATTTTATAAATTTGTTTCTTTTGTTAGAGTTACATCTTACAAGAAGTGCCTGTCTTGTCCCTGTAATAATTTGGTCTTATCTTGTATTTTTTTTTTCTCTCTTGTAACTTGGTCCTATGAGTATGATCCTATCTTAATCAGCTTTATGCTCGACTAAATTTTTTATTTATAAAGATTGTCACCAAAATCACACATGGCACCTGGCAATTGGTCCAGACGATTAATTTTCCACGGCGTGTTTATACATAGCATGCGTGTATTGTGTCGGCTGGAACTAAGATTCGGGGAAGCGATTCTAATCATCCGTCTAATTAAAATCTGACGGTTAGAATTGGATATAAACCTTTTGATACAGATCTTGCTATCTCAGTAACAGCAACAGATACGCCTGAGTCGCGATTAATCGTATAGTCGGCTGGTGAACTTGACGTGCGAAAATTCCGGGTCTGTTCAGACTTCAGACTTCAGATAGTTGTTGAAATTATAGCAATGACAAAAAAAAAAAAACTTTATTACTGAGTTAGACTAATATGACACTAGTCTTATATAAAACTAAATAATATCACATCTTAAATTCTTAGATCTGCTTTAAGATCTGTAATATCTGTTTTTACTATTCAAGCACTTCATTTTGTACGTAAAGCAGATTTAAGGATTTAAGATGTAGTGTTATTTAGTTTTATATAACAATAGTGTCATATTAGTCCAACTCTTTATTACTTGATAGTTTATGTGAGGTCTTTTTGTTTTTGTAAAAAACAAAAACAATCATGAAATCGGATACTGAATTGTAAAATTTTAGAGCAAAAAAAAAAAAAAAATTGACTCAGAGGATTCGGTAAAAAAAAAAAAAAATTCAGATCCTCAATATATTTCTTATTTTCAAATAATAAGAAGAACCCTTTAATCTAGTGGCAAAGACACATAATTTCTATATGGAAGGTTATGAGTTTGAAACCTAAATGGAGAAAATCCTTTGTTGTATTACAAAGATATTAAATAGTTGACGGAACGGAACTAGACAAAGAAAAAGGAATTTGTATCCATTCAGTTTACTCAAATTTTGAGTTAAAATATGGACCGTCTGATTTAAATCCGCATTAATATTAAAGGCTCCTCGCGTTTGAAATGGTTCGAATTTGAATCACACGCTTTATAAATTATGGTACGTTAATGTAGATGATGTGGATTTGAGAAAAAGGATGTCCTAGGTGTAAATTAAAATATTATAGTTTCATCTTTTAAACATTTTTAATTTTTACAAAAAAATACTATTATTTCTCTTTTTAAAATAAATTTAGATAACACTTATTTAAAGCTCCTCTATCTCATTTTTTTTTCTTTTGCTCTGATAATAAGTACAAAAAATTAAAGAAAAAATCAGTTTCATAGAATCTGGTCTATATAAATTACATACCAATGGAAATATCTAAGTTAGAGATATATTTTTTTTTGTAAAGTTGGAGGTAAAACTATCCAACTTGTTTAATATCCACAAGGAATGCTCCATCTGCGTTTCAAATATGTGATCTCTCACGTAGAGGGCACTATATTTGCCACTATACCAAATGCTCTCCAAATAAGAAATATTTAATCGTAAGAAGAGATTATTATAGTAAGATTTTCTCCTTTAACTTCTATACTCGTCACCCTAACACTCTGTTTGGATGGAGAGGAGGGGAAGGAAGGGAAGGTGAAAAATAGAAGGGAATAGAAGGAAAATTAATATATTTAACCTCTTTATGTTTTGATGATTAATAAGAGAAAATAAATTTAACTTTTTTTTCTTTTTATTTCTTGTTTGATTGATTAAAATTTAGAAGGTTAACAAGAAATTCAGTGGCTGTCGTAGGTTTGTGTCAAAAAATTTGTATGAGATTTATATTATTAAGATATAGAGTTAGACATTTGTGTTATTTTTTCTAAAAAGTATTTGTAATAAATTTTTTTTTTCATCCATTACATCTCAAATTGAGAGGAAAACCAATTATATTAATTACAATGATACACGGTTAAATCTATCACCTCGGACATAATTTTGTCAATCAAACATGATTCGACAGAATTTTTTTTTTTTTTTTCTATTCTCTCTCTTCCTCTACTCTCCATCCAAAAGAGGTGTTACTCGCTGAACTAAATCCGCTGTTATTCTAGTAGGAATAGTAGGGCTCTGTTTTCTCCTTCTCTCTTTTTTTCTTCTTTCTCATCCGTTGCTTTTCTCTCTTTCTCTTTCTAAAAGCAGAATCCTGTTGTTCCAGTAGAAACAACAACGGATTTGATTCTCTTGCTCGCATATAAAAAAAATGGAAGGTCGGATTTTCAGTACGACCTTTTCTTTTATTTCTATATTCGTTATTCTCATCTGCAATAAAATAAAATAAGTATTTGGATTTCCAGGATCCGGGTTATATTTTTGGTAAAAGTCACTCTGAGCCCGTTCTTTCCATTTTGCAAATTTATGATTTACAATCCTGTTTTATAATTTTTTTATTTTTATTTTTCCCGAAAAGAAACCCGAAAGGGAACGATCAAATATGGGCTGCATTACGTACCTACAGGTCGTCTGACAATCTTCTGCATACAAAGAGTATCAATCGAAATTCCAAGATACCAACAAATTGTCTACAAAAGTTTAAAAGTTTACATTCTTTTTTCCAAATGTCCTCTTTCCAGTTTCCAACATGTCTCATTAAATTTACCAGCAGAATTTGAAATCAAATATTGGCAATAAAAATAAAAATCTCAAATTATCTTTGGAACAGTAATTGAAAACATTTGACAGGAGTTTGTATCATTTATTATTGTACTAGATGAAGCCAAGTTTCTAAGACGACATACTAGTAGATATCAGCCCTATATCATTTTGATCTAACATATTAAAATATATACTCACTCTTCATATTTTTTCTAAGTTTCAATATCATTACCGATACCTATTTGTCCTATTATCGCATTGTTCCATCATCCATGTATGTTCTACGAGGTAAGCATGCTAATTTCATTCCCAAGTAAGAGATAATATGGTACCTGTTGAGTACTGGTACATCCCAATGTTAATACCATTGCAGATATTTAAAGATTTTCAAAGCCATCACAAATATGAATGTTTACTATTTGTACCAGTAATATATGTTTTATGATGATGTAACATGCTTTATTTGTATGTTTACTATTTGTACAAGTAATATATATTTTATGATAGTGTAACATGCCACTTCCTGTGGCAGATAGATTTTATTACTGGCATTGCCAATTGTGCTATAGCAGAAGCTAATTCAGCTACAGGAAAAGTGCTGATAGCTTCATACGAGAGTAACAATGCTGTTAACCTTCTTTAAAAATGCTAGATGCATGAAGACATATCCAACTGCTGCTGATACTCAAGACATACTGGTAAATACATGCTCTATATTACTGTCACTTGAAAGCTTTAAATATCCTGTTACTGATATAGTTTCAATTTCATTTCCAATACTCATTTGTATTATATAAATTCGAAGGATCTGAATCCCGTAGAAGTAACAGAATGAAAATGCAGATGCATATTTATTGTTGTGCAGATGCTGGATCAGATAATAACCCTATTTGGATCCATAACAGAATCCAATTTAGTGCTGAAAACAAAATATAGCAACAAAAAGAAAATTATCAATGCAAATTTGAGTTTTACTTTATGCGATATAAGGCTACGATCGGAACCATATCTTGACAAGAATTCAATAGAATTAAGTAGAATAGAGTTCAATAGAACAGATTTGAATTGAATTTTGATGATCAAATAAAAATTGGGATGAGAAATAACTCAATTGAAAAATAAATAAACAGTCATACATTTGACTCTATTTATGATGAATGCCACTTCCTAGGCCTTCTTTTATATTGAGAAATTCACTGGGTAACATTGAAAGAGTATATCAACTAGCAACGATAAAGAGGAGAAAGAAAGTAAGTGCTTATCGGTGGGTTGTCGCCTTGTTTCCCTAATGAAACGAGAAGGGCAACAAAAAAAAGGAGAGGGCAAAGAACGGACTTCATGGTCGCCAGATCGTTTCTCCCCAAATCCCATCATTTTTCTGAAGAATTCACGTCACGATTTGAAGAGAAAAAAGTTGCACAGAATTGTTTCTTCTCTGTTTTCCTTTTTCTCCCGATCAATGAATTTGTAAAAACGCAAATTCTGTTTCGCATTCGAGAGAGAAAGATTTGGTTCCGATCATAGGGTAAAACTTCCAAAGGATATCAAATTAGGACTCAGATCCTACCATACACAATCAAATATGCTAGGCAGACCCATCTTATAAGATTCACATGGATATCCAGATATGCGCTAGTTCGTGCTAATTATGAGCTAGCAAATGAAATCAATTGGCATCAGAATCAGAAAAGAAAATCAATTAGCACAACATCTTTGCAACCAGCTAATACTAACCATGCCATGTGATAAAAACTAGATATCAAAAGCCAAAAGGTTAAATATAAATAAAACTAGAACAAGCATTAGCAACATAACACCTTGAGGCCTACATGACATTATTGAATTACTCAACCAAGAACTTCCAATATACACTGATAGACTCACATAGGTACTGTTTTTTTGCAAGAAGGGGAGAAAAGTGGGGAGGGGAGGTTTAATCCCTTTTGTTGTCTATGTACAAGCTCCCCCGCAGAATAGAGCTAGGCACAATCCAAGGTTAATCAACTTGAAACCTACAAATCAGACATGACAAAAGAAAGTTATAAAGAAGCTCCAATTCAACATTTAATGTGCATAAACCCCTTTGCTCGGAAAACACTGACAAGCACTTCAAGTATCTTGCCAACTTATCAGGTAAGTTTAGTACCGACATAAATGGCCTAGTACAAAAAATGCCGCTACCGTAATTCAGACCATCTTTGATGAAAAAAATCAAAATAAAATCAAAAGGGAATGTATACCGGCCTTGTAGCACCCTTCCTTGAGGCCAGACAAGGAATTAACTTTCCTCATCGTCTGTTTGGGAGGCAATCTTCCTTGATATCTTTTTCACTGGATGTGGGGGTCCTCCTGTCAGTTGAACAATTTAATATGTAACTCAATCCAGGCATTCTAAACTAATGTTAATTACATCTTACATCAATGGAGAAAGTAATTCAATCTAAACCAATATTAATTACAGCTTTCTTCCATTGAGAAAGTAAATCAAGCCTATTTTAGCTGGTATTACGGCTATGTATATACTGTATAATATAATGCGCACATTAGTAAGTACCAGGATCATATGGGAAGTAAAGAGGTGACTTGAGTGTCTTTCCTTGGCACTTAAGGAGGGAAACAAATCTGCAGTGATTCTTCAAAGAATCACAGGACCCTGTTATTCCAAATAGAGGCATGGATTTGGAATAACAGGGTCCTGTGATTCTTAAGGAGACAGTTGTATGATCTTATAACAATAGATGCATGTTGATTGAGTCCATCATAAAATTTAGACACCATTGGTATTGTAAACAATATTTCTAACAACAATTCAATAGAACTAGTACCTACTCAGAAAACAATCAGTTTGTTAAGAAAATTCTTAACATACTTTCGAAAGGAATCTGCACATGATAATGAATGGAATTAAACAAGTACTGAAAGTTCAAGGTAGGGGCTAACTGGACATGGAAACTTTCAGGGGCTTTTACTGAACCAAGTGCAATTGTTGTGACCCCAAAATTAGACTTACCTCTCTAAAATTCGCATAGCAAATCCCAACGCATACAATAACTTCTTATCTAGAACTTTATTTCTAGCAAATTCTACCCAAAACGAGGGGAAAAGCCACCATAATTATCATTGATATAGAAAAAAAAAAATCAGATCTTGCATACCTTCGAGAAAGTAGGTAGAGCTAGGATATCCATTAGCAGAACTAAAAGAGAGTGACTCTTCTTCACTCATCACCACGATCTCTCCTCTCTCGTTGGCGACTCGACTCACCAATTCCATAACTCCAATCGGTTTTTTGAAAGGTGGGACCCAGTACGATGCACCTGGTACGAAAGGGAGCCAATCCGGCGCGGATCTCTTGACAATCACTCCCTGTATCGCTTCCTCCAGCCGTTTGATGCCGATCAGAGTTGACCTCGTGTCGGAATCGGTATCCGAGTCGGACGCGGGGTTGCCTTGATCTTCTTCGGATAAATTCGATCGGATTTCTATTTCGATGAGTTCGCCTTCGATGAGTTCGCCTTTGTTCTTCCCAGATCGGCTGGATTGCGCTCGGCGGAGGAGGAGAGATGAGGGGACTAAAGCTTTCTGGGCTAAATTTTGGGTTCTTTTCTGAACTAGGGTTAGGGCTTGTGAGAGGATCCTGGCCATGGCGAGAGAGGTGAATTCGGAAGAAAGAAGAAGATTACAGAGAGGGTAGAGATGGATGTGGGATTTTTTTCAATAGATTACGATAATACATGTTTCACCGGGCTTCTGAATATACAAACATTTTACCTAAGATTACGTCGCCTAACGTCAAATAATATATCCTGAAAATTAAAGGCCGACATGAAACTGAGTTATTTTTTTATTTTAGAAATACATTAAATATTTTGCCTGAAAGGATAAAAATATATGGTTTTTACAATTTTTCTGAAGGAATCGAATTGATTATTTGATTCGGTCCCTTAGTTAAATTCAATTATATATAGAACCACCCGAAATTTTTATTAATAGCCACAAAAAAAAAAATTCCGTTTTAGAGGGAATTCTATGAATACCGAGATCGTAGATTGACTGAGCGACCTCAATTAATGGGGTTTGTATAGTCAATCTGAGGCTCCAGAGTCCAGAGAGAAATCCATGGATTGGTCCAGCAGACCCTAGGCCGGACAGTGGATCTGCGACCCACCAATTTTTCTTTTCAAACAAAAAGATAGATTTTGTTGAGTTTTTTTTTAAGGTTATTTTTGTTTATTTTGTTGTATTTAAATAAAGGTATACAAGTTTATTTCTTCGTTAATGTTAATGTGTTGAAAATAAATATAAAGAAGTCATAAATAGAACAATATAATGTTAATGTTATGACGAGTACACTAAAAATACGTCTAATAAATATAAAGAAAACAATGTTCTTATGAATAGAGTTGCACAAAAAGTTCAAAGTTCGTTATTCGATTTGAGTTTGATTCAGAAAAAGTTCATAACTAATTCGATTCGAAATTAGTTCATTCTGAAACAAATCAAACCATTGCGATTCGAATCTTATTCAAACTCAAACTGGGTATAGTTCGGTCAAAATTGGTTCGTAAACTATTTAGATTTGAATCTCAAATAATGCAACTAATGACTTCAACCATCAATCTTTAATAATGCAGGAACCAAACTTATATCCGAGCTCAAAATTGTTAATATAATGGTAATTTATAATAGGAAAATGCTTTAGTAGCGTAACAAATTAATAATGAAAATAAGTTATATTTGACTAGGTCCATATCATGATTTTAATCAATCCAGCAGCGTAAAATGTAAGGGAACTTTGGATTGGCCCATAATTCACTGGTGTGAATTCGTGCAAGGTAAAAGGTAAAGAAAATTGCATGAATTTTGTTCCATGTGAAGAAAACTAATGTATAAACTATTAGTGCCTGCCAAAAAAATATGTAGTTCGTGATTCAATTGACTTCAATTCGATTAGAAAAAAAATCACAATTAATTCGTTCGATTAAAGTTCATTTTGAAACATATCAAATCAATTCGGTTCAAATCTTTTTCAAACTCAATCTCAAATTGGGGTAAGTTTAATTTGGTTCGATTCGTTTACAGCCCTACTTACGAATACAATTAAAACATCTAATACAATAGAAATATAAATTTAGCTCCTAAATATACATCCAATCCATTGATTGCCTCTCAACCTTGCAAATTTACAAAGAAACAGTGATTGTTAAATCTCATTATCTCAATAATATTTTTCAAAGTTGGAATTGAATAAAAAAAGAAATTAACTTTCTTGTGTATCTCGATTGACTTGGTGTCATCTTCTCCTCTTATGTAGTAAATTCAACCACATCAAAATTCTGCTGTGTCGTTTTTTTTGTCTCTGAATGGATTTATATAGGCCAATTATGGGTCACAAATTCACTGTGTGGCTGAAAACTGGGACCGCAAATCAATTATGTGGACTCCTCTCTTGGGCCATAGTTCAGATAATTATAGAATTATCTCAAAACGGAGGTGATATGTCCAAAAAGTATGGTAAAAAGTTTTCAGTACAATCAAGATGTACTTTTTATCCCTAAATACACATTTTGGTTCAGATTGCAAGTGCACAATCCTACCGTGTAGTATATTGTCGGGTATCGATCCACAGAGAGTATGTTTAATTACTATGCTTAAACTTTAGTAATAAATTTTAGAAAAAAAAATAAAGTAAAGTGCAATAAAAGTAAATTGGGGGGGGGGGGGGGTTGTTCTAATTAATCCCAAGTTTGGGTTCAATACCCAAATTGGAGGAATTTAAAACAATTAAAGTAAATAAAGAAAAGAAAGATTGGTTTGCTTTCTAGTTGAGAAGTTCTAGGGATATTCGGTCTATAATTCCTTGCTAACTCTATTTATTCGGTATTTGTTTGAATTCATGTATGATTTGACGAGGTTTCTAACCTAATATGTTATTAAGGGTTACTTTCGTAAATTAATAACGTGTCTAAGTAATTCAGACCTCTCGATTAGGTCCCTCACCCTAGCTACCTAGACCATAAGCTCTTGTTAGTCTCTCATCTCCTCAAATATTGGTACTTCCCAATTAAGTTCATGATACCAATACCCGATTCGATTTGAGATGTCCTAATTAGGATTTGACTTCACGGTTAGGTTCTTCACCAAGTCCCTATTCTTAATTTCTACAGTTTCGGCTTAGATTAAATTGGTTACAATCTTAATTTAAACCAATAGTATTTGCATTCATAATTTAGTACTATCATATTGATCACAGTCAATTTTGGTTCTTTCGAATCCAAAACGAGATACTACAATTCAAGTACTAACTATATAATTAACACAAATTATTAAATCACAGAAATTAACAATCAAATCCCATAACATAATCATAATAAAAACAAATAACCGAATAAGATACAATTAAACAAGTTCATGCATTGACCTAAACCCCTAGAGAGAGAACTACTCTCTCTTAGAGAAATCCATTACAAAAAGTTGGCAAAAGTAAGAAGAAATGAAATAAAGAAATGATTACACCCTTTATTGAATCAAGAACTTCTATCTTGCCGAATCTTGCTCAAGAAACCCTTCTTCTCCTTGCTTGAAAGTTTTCCTTACTTCATAATTTATCGTTAAGTATTGTGTGTGTGGAGAGAGAGAATGAGATTAGATGATGGATTGAATGAGAATGAACCTCCTCTTTTATAGTCAATGACCATGCCCAATTAAGAGGCTAGGAAGTAGTGTTAGTGGGTGCTATATTTGGATTGTTTTTCAGGTTGTCTTGTACATATTTAGCTGTAAAACACGTCCATGAAGCGCCAAAAATAGAAATCGTGTTAAAACTGTGTAAATTAGGCTTTCTGCTGGTCCAGTGAGGGTGCTCCGGCCCGCACTGCGTATGGTCTCACTCACACTGGGAAAAATTTTAATTTTTAGTTTCTCATGTTGTAGATCTTCTCGCTAGCTTTCCAAAAAGTGGTCACAAGCCTTAATCGGAGTTACGAGTAAAAAGTTATGGCTATTTTAAGTTCAGACTCCATTTTTGACTGACTGCTACAGTGCGTCCGCACTGGGATCGGCACTGCAGGGGGAACTGCGTCCGCACTAGGCTCGGATTTTTTCTGTGCGACCAGAGTGCGTCTACACCAATATTCGTGTATCCGCACAGATTTTGATGTATAGCTTATTATACCTTTTTAAAATTGGCGCGTATTCAGAAATCAATCTATGTATTTATTGTGGCCATATTGCAAACCGTGTGTCAGCACTGAGCATCTTTATTTCCTGCAAGTTAAAATCAAGCAAACACAGTAACTTGATTCTAAGTGTATTATATTCACTTTATATTCAAAAATAGAAGATATTTGATGTTATTTTGTGATAAAAATTAGATCGAATATGTATATAATTTAGGTCTATGGGGAGGTGTTTTGATTTTTCTTTTTTTTTATACTATAAATAAAAATTTCGGACACAATCACATACTTTACGAGAAAAATTATGAGACCGAACCACATCATGAGAAAAGTTAAGAGACCGAATAATTAATTCAATCTCTTAACTTTTTGTGCAAATTTAGAGCCATTGTATTTATATATCCTTTCATCTTTCTAATATTTTTTTCATCATTCATTTTCAAGAGAGTTGGTTCTGCTCCCCTCCTCTATCTTGAGATTTAGTTCGAAAAGTCATCGTGTTGTGTTCAACATCTCCGTTTCATTGATATCGTTTGTATTTTTATCAAAGTTCTAAATAGCGATTATCGCGTCATTACAGAAAAGTTAAAGAAAAACTACCACAAATAGTATAATTATAACGAAAGCCATCATATATAACATTTTTTTATTTAAAATATATATTTTATATTTATACTAATTATTAATATTGTCTAAAGTCTCATAGAACAATAAACAACACAAAATTAATTAAAGAAATAGAATATTTATATTGAACCAGTACAAAGTCCAAATTGTTATTCGAAATATCTCTAATAATATCATTAACTATCTATCTTTTTCTATTCAAAATAACCTAAGTATCATGGCATAAAGTATATAATTTTCTATTAAGAAAAACTAGACATCATGGCATAAACTATAATTTTCTATTTAAAAACAAAAGTAATATGAATTTTGAAAAACATTAATCCTTGAAATAAATTTTTAATTTGGACTTTTAAATAAAAACCTATATAGCATAGCATGTAGCGCAAATATCAGACTTCTATTACCGCTATAGCGGTCGTAACTGAGATAGTGTACTTTTATTCCATAGCTTAGTGTTTAAGGTCAAAAAAAGAGTTAGCACCGCCACTACAAGAATGAGACACTTTTCGCGAGGATAAAAAAATAATTTTTTACGACATACTACTTTTATTGTTCAGCTTTTTCTTTTTGCGACGGACTACCGTCATAAATGCATTTTTTTTCTTGCAAAAAATGCCTACTTTGTTGTAGTGGCACTATTTCGTCGTTATAGCGTGCTATTTATAATATTGATTTTTTTTAACCCTTTTGTTAATATTTCGGGATAGTTTGAAAATAATATTTGAGTTAGATTCTAAATTTGTATTCAGAAAAAGAAAATTGTAATCAACGTGTACCGCGGAGATAACATTACATGTGAAATAAGTTATTATCATGTTTCGGTAGAGCACGACTTCAAACAAATATCCAACAACCAGTCAACCTACGTCGTTAAAAAAAATACATAATATAATGAACTACAACATTCTATAATCGCTTATTTAATAATTTACTTCTCTGTAACTGATTTAATTAATATAACAATTGTACAAATCATGTATACATATTTAATCATTGATAACAATTGAATCTATATTTCATATTCAAAGACAATAAAACGTAAAATCTTTTAACATGCAATTTTTAGGTTTTTAGACCTTTAAAAATAATTTCAGATTCAAAGACTTTTAGATCTTCAACTCTACACTCTGTTTGCAAAAAAAAAAAAAAAATAATGTCACAGTCTCTCTAATACATTTAATTATATAGTATTTTATTTATTTAAAAAAATATAAAAATATATCTAATATTTTAATATAAAAACTAATTAAATCATAACATCTTGTATTTAATCTTGTATTTAATTAAATATGAAAACCAGAAATTCTATTTTTGGTAAATAATTTTATTAGACACATTCTGAAATTTCTCCAAATAGAATGTAGATTTGTAAATTTTGTATTTTTTATATTTTCTTAATATCAATACAAATTTCGGTTGAAAGACCCTATCCCGTTAAGTAATTCCTTCAAGAAAAAGAGAAATATGCTTGGACACTGCCGCCTATTAATCTTTTCGGTGGGAAGATGTAGCACGAAGGCGTCACCAAACATTTCTTGAAAGTAGTGACCAAATTCGACGCGATAAAGTAGTAGCATATATACAAAGACCAAAAGAAAAAGATGAGGGTTCAAATGTCTTCATTTTTTGTGTCTCAATTATGTTTTTATTTTTAAAAATTTAAATAACTTAAACAACAAAATAAAACTGTTAGATGTAATCTATGTTATTTTCTCTGTGTTCATAAAAAATTATCTCATTTTGATTTTACTTTTATATAAATCAATAAGTTGAAAAATCAACGTCTAGAGATTATTTACATTTGTATACATTTTTACAAGTTCAAGATGACAATCAAAACAAAGTTGAAATGCCATAATTTTTTACATGTGCATAGTTAAAATGATATAGTTCATATCCAACGGTTTTATTTTGAATTTTAAGATTTAAATTTTGAGTTATTAAAGTTTTTAAAAATGAAGACATGATGGAGACAAAAAATAGAGGCATTTGAACCCTCAAAGAAAAATAAAATAGCGTACAGACAGTGGAGTGTGTATCCTATATTCCCACGAGATATCTCATATTTTGCGGAGTCTGATTCTCCCCCAGGTACCTGAGGTGCGATTAAAAAAAAATAGACGGTTCAGATTAATCTCAGCTGATTGAAATTAGATTCGGTGTCTATTAAAGCTATAGGTCTGCTTTGAGATTCGTATCAGGTAAAAAGAACGATTCACATTTGACACTTGCACCTTAGATACCTGGGGTGATCCGGATTCTATTTTGCGTGAGATTCGTGTCCAGTGCCTGCTCAGGGACAGTGCAGGGGCTGGTATTATTCGAGCTTTAAAATTCGTGCAGAACATATTTGAATGATTGAGATTTTCCAAAAGGAAGTGCTATTTTAAGATCACAAATTGAAGTTTTGAGCGCTGAGAAAGAACTTTATATATAAATACCTAATTTACCCTTTCTCTCTCATATTAACTAATATATAAATTAATGCATCTAATAAAATAAGTGAGAGATATTACCAAATTAAACAAGATTCTGAATTCAACCGACCACCAAATATTATATTCTTGTTTTTTTTTATGAATATCTTTTATGAACTAAATATTATATTCAACTACAAAAGCATGTTTGTATCATAACATAAAGTGTTCATCTACATTAACAATAGCATACGACACAATAACATAACAATGGCCATAGCTAGCATTCTGATTGACAAAATCCACCTGTTCATGCAACGAAAGGCAAACTTCCGTATAAACCATTTTCTTAATAGATCATTTGTTATTCTACTTCGAATTTTAGCTTAGCTTATAACTACGTACACATTCTCAACCAAAGTTCTTCATCTTTCATACCACACTGATCATTCCCTCTGGCTCTCATACTCTTTTCTCAATTGTCAAAGTCTTTCGTGCTTGTTCAAAGTCAAAGATTATTTGGAATCAACTAAGAGATTGCTCTTAATTTGTTCAATGAAGAAAATTTTCTTTGTAATGTTACATTTCCCACTCTTCGGACAAAACTGCAATCTTGTTCTAGTAGCTGATATAATAATATATGTCTTTTTTTGAGAAAAAACGTGGATCAAGTCCACATCATTTAAGTAGTTACAAAAAGTTTTGTAAGCGGCTTACAAAAGTTTGAAAAAAACGAAGGTTCAAAACAGTTGAGCTCAAGAAAGTCTAGAATAAAGCAAATTAACTAAAAACAGGTAAAACTTAGAAAATTGCACAGACAAAAATCTCTCCCAGTAGATACTGGTTTTCTTTGTTATCTGACCACCATTGGCTTGTACCAGTACCCTTTTTCTTGTACCGCTTACTACCTTCACATTTTGCTTCTCTGTCCATTTTCCTTCGTTTTCATTGACTTCCATAATAATATATGTCTTCTTTGGCAATATCTTAAAAATGGATTTTGCTCTCACTTTCTTTTATGAGGGATCAAGTTACAACATTTTTTACTCAAAAAAAAAATTACAACATTTTTTGAGTTATAACAAGTTACAACAAGTGTTTTTTACATTTTGAAAGTCCAAATTGTCGATCCAAATCGTTAGATGTGATTTCTACAATAAAATGTGCTTGGAGACAAAATTTTATATTTTTTGGAATTTTTTTACTATTTATTAAGATGGGTACAAAAAATAGTCAAATTCAGACCATTGAATTTTGTACCCATCTTAATAAATAGTAAAAAAATTCCAAAAAATATAAAATTTGGTCTCCAAGCAAATTTTATTGTAGAGATTACATCTAACGGTTTGGATCGATGATTTGGACTTTTAAAATGTAGAAAATGCTTGTTGTAACTCAAAAATTGTTATAACTTGATCCCTTCTCTTCTTTTATTAGCTACATTAATTTCTTAATTACTTAATATGAGAGACAAAGGGCAAAATAGACATTTATAGAGAAAGTTTTCTCTTAGCCCTCAAAACTTTAATTTGTGCTCTTAAAATAGCACTCCCCCTTTCCAAAATGTCATGCAAAATATGAGATATCTCGTAGGATGTGAATTCCATACAGGGAGATAAGAGTGTGGCTGCGTGAGGGATGAGGGGACGTAAATTTCAAGGAAAAGTATTCTCTCGGGTACTAGAAAAGATTCTCCTCACTTAACGGTTTGAGATTAATTCTCAGCCGTTTTGAGATTTGAACTAGCTTAGGAGGCAATATTATTAGGCTTTGAAATTCGTGCCAAGTTAAAAATAACGTTCCAAATTCACTAATTGTTATTTGCTAAAGTTGTAGTTTATATTATGATCGTTTCATGCTATTGTCGCTTAAGGAAGGTCAGGCTAATATATTAGATATTACAAATATGAAGAGTTCTACTTGCAAAAATAAAAGGAACACGTATAGCACATGCTACATTTCAATTGAAAAAAAATCAAGAAAAATATTTTCATCAATATGGAGGATGCTGTATAGTCTTCTGACTTAGAGCGAATTTTCTTGTAATTTCATTATTTTGCATATTGTGCACTTCATGAGAGACTGAGAGGTGTTGCATGTTCCATGTGATGTCCAATTTTTGCGGCTATTTGATAATCATTAAAATATGGCATTTTTATTTTGTTTTTGGTCTAAATACACAACCTTTTCCAAAATCCGCTAAAATTACTTAAAAACACATTTGAGGTAAATAAATCGAAAAAAAATATGACTACTATATATTTGTATTTTGTTATTTTTTAGATAAAAAATAGTAATTTACCCTATATGATATGACGTCGTCAAATATTCAATGACTTATCCATTTTATACTGTGCAGTTACTATCACATGTTCGGCAATATAAATTTCTTTTGAGGTCAGGAACTACAGATAGAACAAATGAATATTTTTTCTAACGTAATAAAATTTGAACTGTGTACATATATTTAGTATGACTTGACTTAGTAAAAAGATGATAAAATAATGTATAAAAACTATGCAAAAAAAAAAAATTAAAAATAAAACTCCGCAAAAGCTTTACCTATAGGCTATTAGCCTATTAGGTAGTGTTTCAGTCAAATAATTAAAAAAAGAAATGTACATACATATATCAAACGTATACCGAATCACATATAAATGCGGAACAATTTGTTTCTATTCCATAATTCCTAAGTTAAGAATTCACATATAAATGTAATTTTTGCTGCAATTATTTGGTAGATAAACAACGATATATTTGACACCAGAAAAAGAAATTACTGTACATTTTTTGTTGTTGTAAAATTCAGAGATCTTATAAGAAACAAAATTGAAATATGTTCCCATATTAATATCATCAATTACCTTCCTTCAGACCATCAAATCAGCAGCCATTTTAAGGAAAAAAACATAAAAAATTAGTATTTGATTAAAGATAATTCAACAGAAAAACAACATTTATCACTTATATCGGATTTGTCTTGTTTGTCACCGATACAATCGTACAAACACTATTAAAAAAAAAATCTTAATCCGACACTTACAAGAGAAGATACAGACATTTAGATTACAACCATATTTTAAAGACAAATATTAGTAATTAAAAAGTTATTAGGGTTTCATGCATCCATCGTGGAGCAACACATTGTGGGGACCAATCAAGATCACATGACTCCTGTTATTCATTTGCTCATTCCTGTGTTTAGATTATTATGGGGTTAGTATTGTTTTTGATAAAACCAGTGTTTTAATATTCGGTTCTTATTCGGTATTCGGAAAGCCACCGAATACCGAATATACAGTATGCGGCCGAATATTCGAATTTATATATTCGGATTTTTAAATAAAAAATTATAAACATTAACTCTAATAAACATAAATAAACATTACAAATAAATATAAATAGTTAACTTAGTTGATGAATTAAACGTGTACTGATCATGAATGAATGAATTACTCATTTCCTGATAAAGAATAAGATGGGTTTTAGCAGTGGGAGCCACACGCAAATCACAAAAATCAGAATTAATATAAGAGAAGTTGCTCAATTTGTAGCAAGTAGGAGTGTTAATAGAATTGTAAATAATTAATACATAGCTACGTGGCAGGAAGGAAGGCATCAAGGGAGTATTCGTCGGCCCAATATTCTCAGGCCCGCTACCATTTATTAATAAAATAATGAATCTATTGAAGAACGAAAGAAACCGTCCGATATAATCAATGGGTTTTAGTCCCACAATGTCAAACCAAAACAGAAGCATCGGACAGAAGCCTATAAAGGTAGCGCTAGGGGTCAGAGAGCATATGAAAAAATCAATTAACTGGGTTGAAGTCCGGATAACGACTGAGAACAGATTTTCGGATCATATTCAATATTTAATCCGTATAAAATTTGTACGGAACTGAATATTCAACAGAATAAGTTATTTCTATTCGGATTTCTACTGAATGCGTATATACGGCCGATTATACCGATTTTTAAAACACTGGATAAAACACAATAAATTTTTATTTATTTAATAAAATAGTAATATTTTTTTCAAAAATTATAAAATTTAATCATTTTTAAAACACTGGATAAAACACAATAAATTTTTATTTATTTAATAAAATAGTAATATTTTTTTTCAAAAATTATAAAATTTAATCTTCAAGTATGTTTTAGTAGATATCATACTGAGTGAATTTGAATTAACGGTTAGGATTTTGAAAACAAAATATTAAATAGGAGATAAAAATGTATGAGGTAACCCTCTGCATAACACATATTGCATTTTTTTTAATTCCTCTTGATTAATCGATCAAATTCTCTTCTTTTAGCATTGAGTTCAGTCAAACGCCTTTTGTTTAGAGGAATTAATCCCAGGAATCTCACTCGTTTCATTTATCAAAGTTGGAGTACAGATTTTCATCGTTTATTTTTTACGTTATCAGATTTTATCCAAACGCGGAGCAACGTGCTTTCTTGTGGAATGTGGATAAGAGGAATAAATCTGCTTTCAAGACCTCAAATTCTTGACAATTTTCTAGTTTTAAGGATCAATTCTAGAAAATTTTATGGTACTTTGAGAAACAAAAAACATATAGAAATCATCACTTGTATTGTTTTTGTTTCATATCAATGAAACATCTGCCCTTTCAACTTTTTGCTACCTTTTTTCTATTTATCTCTCTCAGTGAAGCCAATTGCAAATGGTCGAGAGGCGTATGATTTCCTAATATAATCTTTCACCAATTGATTGCAATCATGGCAAGGTAAAATATTGAGCCAAACAGGAAGGTTAACTGTAATAAAGGCAGTTTTGCAATCGATACCTGTCTACCATATGTCTACAGCAAAGCTCCTAGTTTTGGTCACAAATACATTCACAAACCTTATGAGAATGTTTTATTGGGGGAAGATGGAAAAGACTAAGTATTTGGCATATGTCTATTGTGAGAGAATATGCAAGTTGATGACGGAGGGTGGACTCGGTGTTAGAGACTTGCAAACAGTTAATGATGCTTTGTTGCTCAAAGCACTCTGGAAGGTAGCAGTAGGTTCCACTGTGCAGTGGGTTCAATTGGTAAAGGTAAAGTACTATGTGAGGTTGTTATTGTGGCTATCCGGTAGAACGTATAATTGTACACCCCTGTGGAGATCGTTAATGAAGTTGAGGGAGAAATTGGCACCGTTGCTTACATGGGAGTCCCATAGGGGAGGCAAGCTGTACTGTATTTAGTGAGCCATGGCACCCCCAAGCATTAATGAAGGCCGGTTAACTATCAACAATCTTCAGTTCAAATAGCGGATCTAATCTTGGAGGATGAGGGGGCTGTCAGAGCATGGGATGCAGAGAAAACGACATAACTATTAGGTTATACACAAACTATGAGCATAATCTCAACAGTTCAACCACCACCAGGGCATGGGAGTGATCAATTAGTGTTCCAATTGGCCACAAACGGAGGTTTCAAAGTAGGCAAGACCTATGATGCACTTAGGAAGGAAACCCAACCACCAAACGAAGTTCACTCACCACTCTGGAAACACATTTGGAAGGCTGGGCACTCACCACCGTGTCTTAGGCTATTTATCTAGAAACTTTTGAACAAGGCCTTACCGTTGGGATCCACTCTGGCATCAAGGGGAATAGTCATCAACCCGACATGTACAATGTGCAGCTCTGCGGAGGAGGATACTCAACATCTGTTATCTCCTGTCCTTTTTTTTGCCTATGCTAGTGTATCTCCCATATCTCAATTAGATCAAAGGGTATCTCATGTGATATTCACGAAATTTTTTCTCATTTCTCAACTGAACTGACAATTGATCAAATGGGATCAATTTCTGAGTACCGCTTGGGCAATCTAGAGATGTCGAAACAAGATGACAAATGAGGCTATGGGACCCACTACTGGAAGGTTCCTTAAAATCTATGCTGACATCTTTGAGGAAATCATGCTAGCATCTGTAGGATCGAAGAGGGGGCAAACAAGTCACTAAGGGGGGAATCAGACTGTGCATCGGTTTTCTTGTGAGGCAGATGGCTCGTGGAAAGAGGGATGGATTGGTGGGGCAGGATGGGTGTTGCAAGAGGGATCAAATCTGGTTAAATATGGATCAACAAGGATAAAGGCATGCTGTGCCAGTCAATCCGAGGCAAAGGCACTCAAACTGGCAATTGATTACGTCACAAGGAAAGGAATAAGTGATTGTGTCTTTTTTACAGATTGCTTACAACTGACTGAGGCTACCTCTATTCTAAGTCCCCCAAAATAGATGGATTGGTGAGCTTTTGAGGATGCCATGTATCTTTGGAAGTTTTTCAAAAAGAACTATGGTTACAAGTGTATGCATAGAAGTAGGGATCAAAATGCTCTGGCAGACTACTTGGCAAAGAAGGGTAGAATAAAAGGGTGAGATGTAATAGGGCACACTTATCCTATGTTTAGAATCTGAGATAGGGCAGTGATTAGATTAATAAGATATCAAGGTAACTGCTGGAAATATTGATATGTAAGAATGTTGCCTACGGGTAGCGTTTTGAAAAAGATCGGTGGATTTGAAGCTGGTTCAGTCTACTCATGCCTGTTACCCGATCAAACCGTGTTCGTGCCCGGGTACACGGGTGCGGATTTGAAATGTGCCGGTCATGAAGTTTAGGGACCAAACCCGTTTTTACTTGGACGGTTTGCGTACTTGTGAACCTGGCCAGGTTTACCTGTGATACCCGTGCCCGTTGTACCTTTACCTGTGTCCATTATACCCGTGCTGCTTAAAAATTTTTAAATTTTTTTGAAAAATTTGGATTAGTTTCCACCCCTTATTGGTTTACAAAGAAAAAAACCCGACCCGAACCGGCCCCTGAACCCGAGACGAGGCACGGATTTGAAACGGGTAGGACAAGGATTTTCAAAATTAAACTCGTGATACTCGGCCTGTTGAACCCGTGTATCCGTTTCACCTGTGCCTATTCTACTTGTGGCCTGCCTAGGGTTTTGCTCAGTTCGACCGGACCGGCCCGTTTGCAAAACACTACCAACGGACTTGAAATAATAATAATAAAAAAAAACCTTTTTTCCACAAAATAAAATAAAAGAAGCTCTTCCAGAAGTACGCTACAAAACATAATGTATGCGTCGTAAGAAATCAGTAGACCAAAAGGTCCAGAATGGACGGACGAGATTAGTAGAATGACGTGCATCTTGAAATTTCAGACGTTTGATCTTTTCCACGCGGATCTTCCCGTAACCATTTCGTCAAATTTCCTAGAACGGTACCATCTCCGGTGTTTGTAATTATATAATATTTTTGAGGTATTTCAAGAGCACACCAGTGCCATCACTCTATACAAGGATAGTCCGTATTTATCTAGATATAATAGCAAAAGTTTTTTTTTTTTTTTCATTTTTATTCTTTAAAATAAGATAGATTTTATTTTTCATGTGAATATGTGATCGGTCCATAGGAGATTTAATTGAAAGGTAAATTTAAGGGATTACAATTTTGCTAGTTAAAGTAAGTTTGTTTAGGATTCATCATCCAATCGTATTACTAATCGACAGTAATACAAGTGGTGCATTATTTTTAGAAGTATCAATTATTCATCTTATAAATATAAAATAAAATAAAATATTCAATTTAACAATAATACTAATTGGCGAGTAAGTCTATAGTACTATGTATATTACAATTTGGCTCGTAATACGGCTTAATATTCGATTTTTCAAAATCCTAACGATCGATCCGAACCGTTCATCTTGTTCTCCATATTAATATGTGTTTAGAGACCAAATTTTATATTTTTTGAAATTTTTTTATTATTTTTGAAAATTGATTGAAAATCACTGTTTTTGGATAGTCCATAATTTTCACATCAAGTGATTTTCTAAATATCTAAAAAGATGGTAAAAAATTTTCAAACACATGTTAATATGGAGAATAAGATGAACAGTTCAGATTGACTGTTAAGATTTTGAAAAATCAAATATTGAACCGTATTACGGACCAACCAGTGATATGCATAGTACCATATACTCACTCCTAATTGGCTGACAAACCTAAAACAAAAACATTCTTAACTCTTATTAGCGATTTAATTTTTCCATTGATACGAGTAACTCAATTGAAAAAGAATAATACTATTAAGTCTTAAACTCTAATATCTTTGCTAAATAAATTATATGTATGTAATTAAAATTGAAAATGTATAAAGTGCGAAACTTAGTATGACTATTTTATAACTGTATTAGAATAAATTAAAATAAAATGTGTATTAAAGTGCATAATTTGATGTTTTAAATAGTGTGAAGTTAAAAAATTTCGGAAAACACACGATAAAATATCAGTTACTTATCAATGAATAACTTAAGTTCGTGTTTAAATAATTTGTTCCTTTATGGTGTATAGATTGACATGGACCGAGTCCAATCACATCTTGTCTGACCATTAATATATCACCAGTTTTAATGTAGGTCGTACATTTCTTTCCGGTTTATTTTTGTTTAGGCACAAAGCTTCCGAGTCTCTGTAATGGCGGAAACCACGATTACTGGCGCTCCAAGTACCACCGGTTCTTATCCTGAGGCTAACAAAGGCGCTGCTGGGGATACTCAGGTGCTGTACGACCGCTAAATCTCCCTAATATTTTTTCTTCTCTTAAGCTCCTAATTCAGTAAGGAATAAATTCGTAGTAATTTGGAGTTCAATAAAATAATTGGGCCCTTGCGGGTGATGTAATTTCAATTGTAAATTGCACCGTTTCATGGATCTTTTTCTTGGGGCTTCCGATTGATCCCGGCTGGTTATGTTTTTCTCTTCTTCTTAATTTCTTTTTAGTCTTTTAAAAAATGGGATTCAAATTGCTCCAATATGGATTTATAATTAATGGCAATTCAAATTCTCAAGTGAAACAAGCTCAGACCGGAGTCCTGTTGTAAAGTGGATTTCAGATCTCAAATTCATGCATAAAGGTGCCAGCCCTGGTGAAGTCTCCACTTTTTACTATAACGCTTTAGTACGTACCAGTAAAGGGGTTTCCCACCAGTAAAATCAGGCAGGTGGCATAAACACCGGTTAAATAATCATCTACTAAGTATAATCTCTAACTTTTTTCTGTTATTATGTTTTCCTTGTGTTTTTTTTCTTTGATTCAGGTGCCTGGTGTCCAAACCTTTCCTGATTTTCCGTACCAGAGGTATCCAGTACTGTACCATCCACTCGTTCCTTTGCAAAATGAAGAACAAGATCTTGGTCCTGGTATCTATGCTATACCATCCAACCCGTTTATGGGTATGATGGCTGGTTATGCACCTAATGCTCTTATTCCATTGAAGTATTACATTCCCAGGTAGGTTTCTAGTCTTACCGTGATTAATTTATAGATTTTGTAACCCACACCCCTAATAGTTTGTTTGTTATCTCTGTTTTAAATAGAGAAAGCACTTCTCTCTCTAGGATTGCAATCAGAACTTACATGGTTGGAGTTTTCACAAATCCAATTAAAAAATAGGAACTCTAATTTTTTTTTGAAATTAAATGGGAATTTAATAGTCCTGAACTCTGTATCTGGAATTTCCCAATAGTTAAATAGATATCACATCTGAAGAACACATTTCTAGATGAATTTCTTTTTAAATCAGACCTGTATTTTTGAGATTAATTTATTTTTTCAGTCATACTATCAATTTGAAATATCAAATTGCTTAATTCTTATCAATTGCAGGAGGGAGGATCAAAATGTGGGGGGAGGGGAAGGGCAAGGAGTGGGGCAACCACAGCAAGGACCGCACAGACAGCAGCCACAGCAAGTGATGGTGCGGCGTTTCCAGTTCCAGTTCCAGCTGGATCTGGCTCTAATTATTAAATTAGCAGCTGTTGTGTTTCTCTTCAGTCAGGAGGGTTCTAAACAAAGGCTCTTCCTTCTCACATTTTTTGCCTTTCTTATATATTTGTAAGCTCAATCTCTCTCTCTATAAATTTTAGATGCAGATATTTTTTTCTGGTACCGCGCTATATGTATTTGTTTTGTATTCACGTGACCTTAATGTTTAGTATGTGTGCTATTACAAACTGGGTTGTGTCCTCATCATTTTTAAATCTTTTGGTTCATTGTTATCAAGTAAAATAGTTTTGTTTCTAATAAAAGTGTGTCTGTTTGACAGATATCAGACTGGTACACTTGCACCTCTGCTGAGGTGGCTGAAACAAGCTGCTGCCCCAAGGCCCCCACATCCTGCTGTCCGAGTGGAGAATCAGCCTTTAGTACCAGCAGCAAATGATGTGAATGATCAAAGACCTGGTACATAGTACTTTTTTTCATTGTTTTTCTCATCTCCTTTCTGATTTTAGCTGTTATAAAGTATTAGTGATTTTAAATTTCTTACTACCCACCTTTCCAATACCAATTCATTAATAGTAATTTTCCCAGTTATAATGTCTCTCTCACAATTTTTGAGACTACTGGTGACAAATGTGTTTATTGCTAATTTTTTTTAATCAACTAAAAGTTCTTGGCATTTTCTCACAGAAGGAAATGCTGCAGCAGAAAATCCAAATCCAAACCCTTACCCTAATCCTGATCAGGGTGGAGAAATGCAAGAACATCTAGCTCAAATCAACCCTAATCCTAACCCTAACCCTAATCAAGGAGGTAACAACAATGGCTTGTGGGGTATCATCAAAGAAATACAAATGATCGTTGTTGGATTTATTGCGTCTCTTCTTCCCGGCTTTCAACACAATGATTAGTTTTTTTTTTTTTTTTTTTTTTTTGTAGTTTTATGTTGAGAAACATCTGCCTTTTTCATCATGTATTGTGCAAAGCAAGGGAAAAGGATGAAATATTTTGTTCTTTATGTTAAATAAATCATGGCAACACAGGCTGCCTATTTTTATTTTTTTGAAGGATGGCTTCAGCATTTACATCAAATATCCATTTAAAAATTGTAAATGATTCAATAGCCACTTGAAATGACTAAACATAAATATAAGGTATAATTGCGGCAATTTGATAAATTTAATGACTTTAGAGTTGGCAAATAACTAATTTCATGTTTTGGAGTGGCATAAAAATAATTTTCCCTAGAAATTTTTGTATGGAACTTGAATTACAATCCAAATTAAAATAAGAGGATTAAAGGGACGAATACGTATAGGTTTTTGGCTTTCTTTCTCATTCACTTTACACGTTAGTCAAGTTTGGTCTTTTGGTTATTTCTAGTCCCATTTGATATGTTTAACAATTTTTTTTCTTTTCAAATTTTAAGTTTGTTAAAGAAAATAAATGTGGAAAAATTATAAAATTCCAACAATACTGTAAAGAAATATTATATGTGAAATTTTTTTTTACGTTGAATTGTTATTTGAAAAAAATAAAGAAAAATTGTGCTCATGCCACTACAAAATCTCTAATTTTGAAAAATACCACTCCAAAGTTTGAATTCAATGCCATTACAAAATTGATTTACTCCTAATTTTGTCATTCTTACTATATTAGTCCATTAAAAAAATAATAATAACAATAAAGACAATAATACCCTTCTCAGAAATTAGAACCCTACCTCTCTCAATCATGCTTCTGCTTTTCTCTCAATCTCCGGTGCTGCTCCTCATCCCGTGCTTCTCTTTCTCATCGCAGCAAAGGAGCGTAGCTGTCTCATCTCAAGTCCATCGCAGCAAAGGTTCAATCTCCTGTGCTTCTCTCTTAATTTTTCTTTTTCTTTTCTTCTCTTTCTCATCCCGTGCTTCTTCTCTTCCATCGCAGCAAAGGTCCATTCTGGTTCTTTCTTTCAGTAGAGAGTTTTTTTTGCCTCAGTTCGGATTGTTCTCTGCAACTCAAATCACGAACCCTAGCAGCACTCCTAATTCCGCCTCCTACTTCCGTGCACAAGGTGCTTGATAAATTGCCCCAAAGAGACACTACATGAATTCAATTGTTTCATCCTTTCCATTGGGAAGTAATTTAGCTTTCATTTCCCAAATCGAGAAATAACACATAGAACAAATTTATTTCATTTGTTAACCCTATAAATTGGTAATTATGAAACTTTGTCTTGATACTCCAATTGCTTGATTCAGAAGTAGATTTGACTGAGACAAACTAAACCTGAATCAAGTCAACCATTACTGGACCTAGAATCAAGAAATAGCAAGTTGAGGAATTAATGTGGTTAGCAAATGGTTATGCAGGATTAAAAGATGCATTGAGCTCTGATAGCACCAGATTTCAACATGAACTGTACTGATATTTATGAGTAGATGACATGGACAAGTCATGGATTCTTAGTGGGTAAGTGTAAGATTTATGAGTAGATGACATGTTCATGTTTAATTTATTTTCTTTTCTTTTCCACACTGTTTTAAAAAATGTACCTCATATTGGGGATTTAAATTAATTTGATAGGTTTTAAAATAAAGAAAAGGGATTGATCTGAATTAGAACACCTTTTGTGATAGGCACTTGACATGGTAAAAATGTCTTGTAAATTTGCACAAAAATGTATTGATTTGAATTTTTACCAATTTTTTTACCAAATTTGCATATTACATGACTCTTTTCAGTGCTTGTGCGACATGGCTAAGGTGAAGATAAAAAAGATCAAGCAATGCTTAGTGTTTTTGAATTTTAATAATTGGCGGGGGTCATTTTGTAAAATTGTAATATTTTGTCAGTTTAGAGTTGGATTTTAATAGTTGTAATATTGCAAAATAGTCTTAGTGCTTTTAGTGCTTGGCAGCAGATTTGCTGGTTCATGCACTCCATGTTCCTCTTTGGTTAGTACATATTGATTTTATATTTGCATGTGACATAAACTGTACCCTTTCTGTGCATTTCACAATGAGGTTAAATTAGAATTTAGATTCAACTTCAATTTTTTTAGTATGTAATTTTGAGAGAGTCAAGGCAGAGGATGTAATTTTTTTTGGGTAACAGTTGCTTTTATCAAGGGAAATCTATATGATAGATGTTCAGAGAAGCTTTTAGAAAACATTAGAACAAATTTTATCAAGGGAAATACTTTTGTATTTGTTTCGACTATGTTTTTGTCCATACATCAAGAAGCTGGTCATGGGAAAGAGACTCCATTACTTCTCGATCCATGGCTATTAAGCTATGAGCTGCATTCTCTTAAGAGCTAGTAAACTTTGCCCTTTGAGATTTAATATTTGGTATGCCAGGCTATGAACAAAAATAACTGACACGACACTCTAAACTGAACCTGACTTGACCAAATTAAAACCTGAAATCATATATAACCAGGCTCCCTTAACTGACACGACACTCCCAAACCACACAAATGCAATTGGTATCCCATTTCCTAGAAGTCGAGTTACTTGCATCTTCAATTGCAGCTTTGATTCTAGAAAGAAAAGGTCCAAATGCAATTGGTATGATCAGTACAAAGATTATTGATTAGAGAGATTGTACCAGCGATGGAACATTACCACATAGGGGCTTAAATTCATTACCACAAAATCACAGAATAATTCATAGAAGCTTGTACACAAGCAAGGATTTATACACAACCACAAAATAATTCATAGAAGCTTGTACACAAAACCACATAGGGTCAAAATGCAACAATTTGGTTCTTCAAATTTCTAATCTCATAATCAAATCGAGTGATAGATGCTATTGGAATATTATCTTCATGCTCGGGATCACTCCGCATGCCCACAACTCCAGTGTCATGAAGATATATCTCGTAGTCCTCTTCCCACATCTAGAACCTGCACGAAAATGTTTTTTGCAAAATAAGAAGGCACATTCATATAAAATGGTATATATCTCTTATGACTAATAACCATATAAGAAGTTCCTTATTTTGTATAAATTATTGATAGTATGAATAATTAAAAATAAAAATTGAAATGTTTACATGCATGTGTAGGTAATGACCCCTAATCCTGAATGCGGTACCTTAGACATGCCCATATTGGATGCTCTCAAAATAATTCAAGATGGCAAATTTTTACACCTTCCAGTTGTCAACAGAGGTAATATATATATAATCCCTCATTCTCCAGTTCAGTTTTCAACCAAAAACATGAAATTTATTATTTAAAAACTGGATTTAACAACTAGAAATCTGGATTTTTACACATGACCCTATTCTTTATTTATATTTACACATCTTAGTAGAAATCTGGATTTAACAACTCAAATAGTGAACAGTGCTGAGATTCACTAGGCGTTCATGATTTTAACTCTACTGTCAAGCCTTCATCTCACATATCTTACAAACATACCCTTATAGTTTTGTATATTTTCTATAAAATCCATTTTTTACCAGTTAAGACTCAGACCCTTATTGGTACCAACTGGTACTGGTAAAGGCCGGTGGTACCAGTATGTACTGTCACAGGAAATCCGTAAAATCTAAATAAATTCAGTACCTTTTTGTAATTTACGCATTTGTAGAATATTTTCTGTGGATTTGCTGTGGTACCGCTTACAAATCTCTTCACATCCATCCCGCCATTCGGACATTGCACGATTGGCAACAAACTGTCACTCGGCTGGGCGGCAGTGGAAAACATCGATTGCGGAGAGTTTCCACTGCTGGATTGATGGCAATGCATGCTGAATGGAAGAGATGGATTGACGGCGAGAGAAGATGGTTGATGGATCGGCAAGAGAAAAGGCAGAGAGGGATCGGCGAGAGCGGCAAGAGGCAGAGAGGAGGATTGATGGATCGGCAAGAGGTAGAGAGGAGGATCTCACGTGAAAGAGGAGAGGAGGATCGCGTGAAAGAGAAGAGAGGAGGTAGGGATCAGCTGTGGCCTGTGCATTCAGAGGTATAATTGGAAATATAGAAATATCTATTTCAAAATAGAATTTTCAGATTATTTTTAATAAAAATATTATAAGAATGGCAAAATTAGAAGTAAATCAAGTTTATAATGGCATTGGCATGAATTCAAACTTTGGAGTGGCATTTTTTAAAATTAGAGGTTTTGTAGTGGCATGAGCACAATTTTCCCAAAAAATAATGGTATAAAGTATAAACAATGCCGGCAGGCACATGATAATTTTTTATGTGCCTGCGTTTCTCATGTGAGAAAAACACAAGCACATGTTACACTTGGGGTATCATTCGACAAATTTTCAATTCCACTATATAGATATATAGAGTTAATTATTTTTGGAAGTGCTAAAAGAAAAACCTGCTCTGAGAGTTATGTAACAATTGTTGTAGCAAACCTAGCGCATCCAAAGATCCATTGCTGATCACTTGGAAATTATGCAATAGAATAACTAAACATAAAAATAAAGATCATTGTTGATCCAGTCTTTGATCTAGCAGGGACAATTCTTTGTAGACATCAAATAATTGAGTGATTTGATCTCCAATCTTACTTTAAAAAAAAAAATAGCCTACTTTTGGGTCCAACGAGCTTCATGACCATTCGATTCGTCTTCAGATCTGTGCACATGAAAATTGAAGCAGAAACGCACGACCTTTGAAGCGGAGTGCATGAATATTAAGCAGAGTGAACGGTGTTTGAACTCGTCGAACCAAAGTAGGTCCTCAAAAAAAAAACATAAAACAAAGCTATTACTAATTAGTTAAAAAAATAGCATGCCAATCCAAAACAAATAAATAAACAAACAAAACTTCCAGCTTTCTTTATCCCTTGGGCTTTCTAAGCGACTAAGACAACCGTGCCTAACACTAATAGAAAAGGATAAAACTAACAGAAAAGAAAAATAGTAGTTTCTATTACCACTAACTTTTTGCATAATCCTGTATTCTTCTTCTCTTCCAAAAATCCTGGAAGTAAGAAACAAAATGAACAAAATAAAAAATAAAAAAGAGTGGTTCTTTTGTAGCTCGCCATGGTGGCTTTTAAAAGCATCTTGGATAGGATTGAAATAATATGATAAAGAAGTTGGAAATTTAGTTAATGATGGTACATTAGACATTAGTACCTGAGAGATGAAAGCATGACTATACTAATGATGATATTTTTGGCCCTTTATAATAGTCCATGCCCTACAAGAAAAATGCACATAAACATTCAAGGTATTGTCAGGGATTAGTCACAAATTTAAGATAAAAAAAAGGCATTATATGCATTGATACACCAAATTAAGACCAAGATTCTACACAAGGAATTATGGAGGAGAGCTCAAGTTTCTTCTTCCTATTTATTTTTTATTTTTTAAAATAGTTAAGTACCCCTAAGGTTAGAGTTGTTAGACTGATACAGACTCCCAAACTCCAAAAAAGAAAAACAGAAAAGAGAGAAAATAAAAATTGCCTGACATAAGTTGTGTACTGAGCTAAAGTTGAGCTAGGAGGATAGGGATTTGACAAATAACAGTACCGATTACAAAACCAAAAAAAAGCAACCGGAATAAATTAATAATAGACAAATTAGCATATTGAACAAAAAAGAGAGAATAACAAACAACAACCAAGTCTTTAGTCCCAAACAAGTTGAGGTAGGCAAAAAAGAGAATAACAAAAACAAAAGAAAATATCATCTCAATAGTATGTTTCTGAGCTCACTATTGACTGGTGACTGGTGTTACAAGGAAAAATACCAGTGCAAAAGAATATAGAATAGAGATACAGTCTGAACCTGTAGATTTGTTCTAGAAGAACAATTAACGCAACTTGATGATTCAAGACCAAAGAAGAAAGACTGATTGCCACGTCAGCACGCTCTCTTACAAGGGGGCCGTGACCATATGGTCCTCCGATACAAAATATCAGCCTTGTTGAACCCTGGATGATAAGCAACACTTTTTTGTTAGCTTGATAAACATCAAAATTTAATTAGTATGATTCAATGTCGGGGAATTGGAAAAGCAAAAAAGAGAAAAAGAGGGAAGCTACATGCACATCTCTTCAAAACCTCAAATGCTGACAATACCCCCTTCAAAACAAGAAACATCATCCATACCATTCATTAGAGCCCTCATAAATAGCCAAAATATCTTCAATTATTTCTCAATGTATAAAGGGGCATTGAGGACATAATTTTGAGAAAATGGCAAGTATGGAGGCATAAAAGGATAGACAAAAATTGCTTTGTTGGGGAGGGAGGGAAGGAACGAATGAATGAATGAACGATAGATTTAATTTCTCTTTTTGTAAGGGTATATGTCATATTTTACAGTTTTGCAATAGAATGTATGAAAATTCACACGGAAAAGAAAAATGAACAATGAAATTGATTATATCGTATTTACTTTGTTAGCAGCGTCTCCGATTAAATCGGCCATTTCCTCTGATATTATATCTTTCCCATTCTGATCCATCATAACTACCTTGCAGAAGCAAGAAAAAAAAAATTAGAAAAAGCTTTTGAGTTGGGATAAACAAACAAAAAATAAATTAAATAAAAAATACTGCCATTAAGAGCATACAAAATCATCAGGTCGGATATGTTGCACCATAACCATGTCTTCTGCTTGAATTTGAGATCTCACATCACTACTCAAGGTTAAACACTCCATTAAGAAATTGAAAATGAAAGATAAAATTTCAGCAATTAATCAATAAATGAAGTGACTATTCAAAACTCAGTATCTTTTAGTTAGTTCTCTCTATATTAACTCTTTGTCGGCAATTAATACGAATTCGGTGCCAGCTATGTACCAGTAACAATACCCTTTTTTCCACTTGCAAAATAAACAAAGTACCTAGTGTCTTTGGGATTGTTTTTTATTAGCGTATCTTCTATGTTGCAATAGTACTTTATTTTCTGAGCGTACTCTTCAACAAGTAGCTGAGTTCCTTTAAACCTCCTCTTTCCAACTGTTAATACTCGGATTGGTATTGCTTTCTAAAACAACACAAAATCACATACATTTATTGAGTTTCATAGTATATGGGCAATTATAGTACTATTATGTACACCCCACAAGAATGTGATCCGTCTCTCATGAATTCCTGCCCACGATTTTTTTTTTTTTCAAAATAAAGCCCAATTTTTTTGAAAGAAGAATCCGCTTAGTTTCAAAGAAGAATTTCCTTTTGAAAAGAGGCATAAAGCTCATTCAAAAAAGAAATTGGAACGGTTGTGTTGCTAAATTAGAACTTACTATAGCCTGGCCTGCGTATTTGGATTTTCTAGCTGCTACAGAGAAAGAGAGAGAATTAGACTCGATAAGCAGAAATAGATGCTCAAGGAAGCGACAAAGAGAAAAGATGACGAAAGAAATTCGAAGTATACTTTGTGAAGGAGCGATTTTCTTTTTAAGATAGAAACAGGAGCTGGAATGACAACAAGCAATCGCCATTAAATCAGGGACACCGAGAGAGAGAGAGAGCTCACCGGCGATCTTACATAAATCTTATCTAAATTCAGTTCAATTAAATACGAACGGTTTCACTGAGTTGATTTGGAGAGTCCACATCGTCTGCATTACCTCAAAAGAGCATCTTTTGAGTTAATATATATGGGCCGTCCGATTGTAAACGGAGTCATCCGGCCCTCCTAAAACATAGGGTCTTCAATATTAGTGCCAAATTCGCACGAATCTTAAAGCTGTTCGGACAGTCTAGATGTATTAACTCAAAAGAATCCTTTTTGAGTTAATGCAGAGGATACGAATTCGATTTGGAACGGGGCCAAGGAGATTGCAATGAGGTACTGAGAAAAGTTGAAAAAAGCCCATGAACTCAATTTAATTTACTTCATATGTTATGAAAATTTCGGAACACTCTCAGAAAAATGACAGAATATACAATTGATTGATGTGAGCAAGTCAGATGTTTACTTCCTGTGAACAAATAACACGTTAGTCACGCTGTAATTAGTGACATTTGATCACATTTAATTTTTTTTTATAATTTAAATTAGTTTATTTGAGATTCACTATTTGATCAAGATTTAATGGTCATGGTCATGTAACTTGTATAACCAAGTGTTGTATCGTGATTAGACTGGTTCGCATGATGCACCGTATTGTAACGGATTCGGTAACAAACATGGGCGAAAGGATGTGGAGCTAAAAGATGCTAAATACCCCATATTAATTGAATATTTGAGTTTCACCTTTGAATTTTTTT
This sequence comes from Carex pumila, assembly GCA_033356055.1. Classification (NCBI taxonomy): domain Eukaryota; kingdom Viridiplantae; phylum Streptophyta; class Magnoliopsida; order Poales; family Cyperaceae; genus Carex; species Carex pumila. Next base: position 175,411 of record JARJHM010000582.1, read on the forward strand.
TAATTTCTACAAAAAGTTGTACAATAGTCTCCTTCATAAAATGAAATATCACAACAACACTTATTTATCTAGTTTTTATCTCAATTTTCTAATTTTGCTCCTGTTCACAACCTATTTTTTTAATAACTTGAAATATTTATAACGCATTATCCATTTTATACGAAATAGTATTATCTTAATTACTATATTAAAAACTAATTTCTAAATTTTGAATAAAAGTTATCAAATCAGCTTAGTGAATAGCTCAAATAATGAATAGTTTGAATCATGCAATGCAACAATCATTTTATTGATGGTTTGAACGGAGAGAGAGCGCTCCACTGGCGATAAAAATGGCGATTTTTCGCACCTGATAAAAGAAAAAAAAAGAAAAAAAAACACAAAAAAGAAAAAAGAATCGCAAAAATAAAAACAGAAGCAGACGATCCACAGTAATGGCGTCTCGTAAAGTCCGTCAGTTGGAGCTGGCCTGTTCTCATTTTCGTTGGCTCATGGAGATAGGCCCAATCGAATCTGGTCTGGACCAGTTGCCCCCTCCGCGAATTTTGCATAATTCATACAAAACGACATTGTTGTTCGAGCCCCGCTGGCAACCACGTCAACGCAAGGTGCTTTCTCATCTCCCTCGATCTTCCATCGTTGTGTCACGTGTCAACGATCTCAAGCGTCGATCAACGCCAACTGATCCAGTCTGTTTGAAATGTGGCGATCGGGCACATCGAGCACAAGAATGTCGCAATCCAATCCTTTGTTTTTTGTGTAACAAAACTGGGCATAAAGGTGCACACTGTCATTCCTCCTCTATCCCCATTACTGATCTTCCTGCCATGGCGCCGTCGGGGGTTCGTCGGAGAAACCCTAGATCTAGATTCCAGCCCTTTGGCCCGCGACCGTCGCGCCCGAACCCTAGCACTTAGGGGTGTTCATCGGTTCGGTTCGGTTGAAACCGAACCGAACTTGGCAAATTAAAGTTATAATTCGGTTTTAAAAATAGAACCGAACCGAACCGAATTAGCATTGCAACCGAACCGAACCGAACCGAAGTTTTATTTCGGTTTGTTCAGTTCAAACCGAAATATATTATTTTTTATTTAAAGCAATTAATTTATAATAAACCGAAGTATATTAAGAAATAAACTGGAGTATTATGAAATAAACTAAGATATTTAGAAATAAACCAAGTATTTAAAGCAATTGATTAATAAATAAATCGGAGTATTAAAAAATAAACCGGGGTGATTCCGATTAAATTCATATTATATGAAAGTTCGATCAGTTCGGTTATTTCGGTTTTAAAAATTTTCAAACCGAATCGAACCGAAGTTATAATTCGGTTTTGAAAAGCCAACCGAACCGATCCAATAAACCAAAATAACCGAACCGTTTAAACCGAACTAATTCGGTTCAGTCCAAAACTGATTAAACCGAACCGTTTGAACACCCCTACTAGCACTCGCCCGCCACCTCCTCAGGTTGATGCCACTTTTCACCCCCAAATGCATCTTCGGCCGGAGTATCTTTATACAAACGGCTGCTCTCGACCTCCCCTACCGCCAATGTATGCTCCCCCTCCCCCGATGAGACACCAAGCATCGGCAATGGCTCAGACGCCACCTGATCGACCAGTGCAGACACGTGCCCCAATTCCTAGACCACCGCCAATCCCTGAAGCTTCGACTGTTGAGGATTCCCCTGTGTCTGCCCCGGTTCAAAAGCAGATCCGACTGCCGATCTTGATGTTTCACTCTTCCCCTGATTCAGACCTCATTCATCACGAACTCCACCTTAGCTTACTTCTTGATGACATCGCAGGCTGGGGACCTGAAAAGATGGAGCGGGCTCTCCGTGCCGCTTATCCCCCCTTTCTATGGCGAGTAGCTCTCTTTGATGACTATATTTATCTTCTCCAAACCCCATCTGAAGAGTGGCTTACATTGGCCACCAGGAAGAAATGGTTGCGCGTAGAGGATGTCAAGTTTCTGATCTTGCACTGAGATCCTAGCTACAATTCTGGACGCCGCTTCAACTCTGTGTGGGTAAGAATTTACGATTTCCCGTATGAACTTTGGGTTTGGGATGAATTTAGCAAACTCATTAGTCCCTTTGGAGCAGTAGTGCTGGAACTTGCTCCGGGCACCAAATCTAGATCTGATGTTCGCTTTGCCCGCATTAGGATAGGCATCGGTGAGATCTCCACTCTCCCTATTCACCATAGTCTTACTCACCGTGCTCCTAATGGATTTGTTACCACTGCTACTGTTGAGTTTGAAGTGGAATCTAATGAAACAGAGGGTCTCCAAGCATGGAGAGACCGTCTAAATGGGAGACCATTTCCAAATGGCACACCTTTTGGTATGCTCCCAGTACAGTCCATGCCTTCTACTCACACTGCTACAGTAACAACCTCCAATACAACTGCAACTAACATGCAGATTGATCCAGTGGTACCACCTATTGTTGCTAGACAAACCATAAATCTGGATATACCCATAGGCCCAGCTGTGGTATCTCCTGCTCCAAGAACCTCTCCAGCCACCACTACTAATCCTACCCTTGTGTCTCCATTCCTTTCTAGAAGGCGAGGGGGCATTGTTATTAGTGATCAATCTCAGCCAACTAGACCAATGGTGGGTGTCTCTCCCTCCAAAGCAAAGGGTAAAGGTTTAGTAGCTCCTTGTAAGCCGAATGATTCTTTCGTATCAGACTTTGATTCTGATGAGGATTCTGATGAGAACTCATTTCAGAAGGCTCTTGATGCCATACACAACGTGCCTAGAGTGACAGGTTCTACTTCTGGGGTTCATCCAACCCATTCACACTCTGCTGATCATCCTGACAGACCCCAAGACTATGAATCAGGAGTTGAAGAACCATCTTCCCCAATACCTCTCCCTCCAGTCACCCCCACGGTCAGCAATGATATCCCCCAGCAGCCAATCACATCCCCTTACTCTGATTCAGACGGTATGACCATTGCTGATATAGCTGACAGGATCCCTGATGAAGAGTCTCTATTATCCAGAGCAAGAAGATTACAAAAACAGAAAGACAAGTCTCATCTTTCTTTGCAATCCAAATCAAAACTCAATAAGACAGTTCGCTTTCCCTCTCCCTCTAACCAGTCTAGAAGGGCTCCGTCTAAGTCACCCAGACAAAACCCTAAGATCACAGCCACTGTTAAACACACATCTGCCAAATCTCATGTTCCCAGGTCTCCTACAAAAAAACATTGCCCTTCCTCTTCTCAACCTACAACATCCATCTCCCCTCACCCCCCACCTCCTCACACCCCGGGTGTCATAGAGATCTCAGACACCTCCACAGACTATACACTCGCAGATGCTCCCATATCTACTCCTGACTGGCAGTATAACAAAAGTGTTCCCCGCAGAAGTTTCAGATTCCAAGTTAAGAATACTCATACTCCTATACTGAAGAGAGCCCAAAAGAGAAAGGCCTCTGGTTCCTCACAACCAGCAGGTACTCCTTTACTTTATAATTTTCCTTATCATAGGTTTACTTTCGAACAAATAAAGCACCTTTTTAGAGTCTATAATATAGTGTTAGGTAAGAATGATCAGGATAGATCTGTTTTAATCCCTGCTATGCAGCACATGGATAGGAATATGTTTGAGAAATTGTTGGTTTCATTGGATTATCACACTAACCAATCAGATAACCAATCAGATAAGGTAATTTGCCTCCAATTACAGCATGTAGAACAATTCAGGAAGGCTGATCAACAGCCCCCCGGTAGAGATCTGACATTAGCTTTATGAATATCCTAAATTGGAACATCCGTGGGATGAATTCCCCTCGGAAATGACAGGCACTTAGTGATTATATTAGACAATATCACGTAGATATGATAGCAATACAGGAAACCAAAAATGATACATTCAGTGATCACTTGCTTAGAAATATAGCACCTAGATTTGATATTTGGCTCTATTTACCATCTAATGGTGCTTCTGGAGGAATTCTATTTGGAGGTGATAGTAACACAATAGAGATTACACATCATTCTTTATATCAATTTTGCATAGATATACACCTTATTAATAAATTAGATCAAAATGCATGGCAATTTACAATCATATATGGTCCTACCATCAGAAGCTTGAAGAAAGCTCTCTGGATAGAATTAGATAGTCTAAGAATAGGAATGACTAAACATTGGCTTCTCTGTGGCGATTTTAATGTTATCCGAAATCATCAGGAAAAATATGGTCCTAATTTTGATATTAAGATTAGTAAAATGTTCAATAATTTCATTAATAGGCATAGTTTGGTAGAACATAAACTACCGACAAGAAGGTTTACTTGGGCTAGTGGGGTTAATTTTGCACTGTTGGATCGATATCTATCCAATATGGGATGGGATATACAATATCCTCATAGTAGTGTTATCGATCTTAGTAAAAATGGATCAGATCATTGTCCAATACTTATGCAATTAACACCCTCTACACATTCTCACCCTCCTTTATTTCGATTTGATCCTTTATAGTTAGAACAGGAAGATTTCTGTAATTTAATTGTTAAATGGTGGACAGAATTTTCCCAGAAAGGTCATGACATAGCCAAATATTGGTCTAAAAAAATTGGTTTTCTTAGAAGGAAAATTCGAGGCTGGGCCAAGAACTTCTATGTTAGGAAAAAAAGAGAAAAATTTACAATTTTAACTCAACTTAAGGATCTAGAACGTCTTCAGGAAGATAGAACATTATTTCCACATGAGGTGGAGGAATGGCATAACCTTAAGGATAAATTGGAACATATATATTTAGAGGAAGAGCTATACTGGAAACATAAATCTAAACAAACCTGGTTAGAGGAGGGCGATTCCAACTCCAAATACTTTCACATAGTAGCCAATCATAGAAAAAAGAAAAATAGAATTAATTCTTTAGTTGTTAATGGTTCTCATACTCAATCTCTGGACGACATTAAACTGCATGTGCTTGAGTATTACAAACAGATTTTAGAAACTAGAGGATCTAAATATGCATCTTTAGATACTGATTTTTGGGATTCCCATCAACTAGTTACCTCTGAGGAGAATCATATACTTGAACACCCTTTCACAGAAGAGGAGATCAAACAGGCTTTGTTCTCTTGTGAGCCTAATGGGGCTTCAGGTCCAGATGGTTTTTCCTTCAAATTTTATCAACACTTTTGGGACCTAGTTAAATCAGATATTGTCCTTTTATGCTCCAGTTTTTACACCAATTCTCTAAATTTAGCTTACCTTAATAGATCCATTATCTGTCTAATTCCCAAAGAGGCCAATGCAGCCACCATTAATAAGTATCGACCTATTAGTTTAGTGAACTGTATCTTTAAGCTGCTTTCTAAAATTCTCACTAATAGATTAGGATCTGTCATGTCTCGACTAATAGATGATAGTCAAGCTACATTTTTGCCAAATAGGTATATATTAGATAATGTCGTTTTAAGTCAGGAACTTATACATTACAGCAAACAACATGAACAAAGTGGAGTCATTGTCAAAGTTGATTTTGAAAAGGCTTATGACAAAATCCATTGGGATTAAATTATAGAAGTTCTCTCTAGTAGGGGATTTGGATCCAGATGGATTCAGTGGATACATAATTGTCTAATTAGCTCTCAATCTTGTATTAGTGTTAACGGGGAATTAACTTCATACTTTTATTGTCAAACAGGGGTAAGGCAAGGCGATCCCTTATCCCCTTACCTCTTTATATTAGCTGCTGATGTCCTTAGTAGAATGTTTAATAAAGGTAAGCAAGCAAATATATTGCGAGGCTTAGGACCAAAATGTTTCGATAATACCAACATTACTAATAGTCATTATGCCGATGATACTATACTTTTTTTAGAATTTAATCCGGCAGTGGTTACCTCTGCTTGGTGGGCCATGCAGGCCTTTGAAGCTATCTCTGGTATTAGGATTAACTTAGATAAAACTGAGATGTACGCAATTAACACATCTGCACAAAACCTGACCATGTTAGCAGCTGCATTTAAATGTAAAACAGTTGTTTTTCCCATTAAATATCTCGGTTTACCACTACATGATAGAAAATTGCTTGTCTCAGATTGGAGATTCTTAATTGATGAAGTAGATAAAAAATTGCAAAATTGGAAAGGTCAATTATTATCTATTGGAGGTAGACACACCCTAATCAATTCAGTCCTATCCTCTATTCCTCTCTATGCATTCTCTATATACCGAGTTCCTAGTACAGTGTTAAAAGAGTTAGATCAGATTAGATGCCGATTCCTCTGGCAAGGCACCACTAAATCTAGGAAAAGGTTTGCTCTCATTAATTGGTCTGTTGTTTGTCTCTCAAAACAATATGGAGGCTTAGGAATTTTAGATTTAAGAGATATGAACACAGCTCTATTGTTAAAATGGTGGTGGAAGTACCAGGATGCAGATTATCATAGCCATTGGAAAACCCTTATGAAGTTTATTTACCATAATACAACATCATCTCACACTTTCTGCTCTCCTTTTTGGACTGAGATTGTAAAATTATCTGAGTTAGGATCCCATTGTACACAATTCACACTTGGGCAAGTATCCAATGTCAGGTTCTGGGAGGACATATGGTGGGGCAATTGTTCCTTAGCTTCTCAGCACCTTCAGCTTTATTCTAAATGCCTTAACCCACAAATTCTATTTCAGGATGTTATCAATTCTCAAGGGGAAGCTATGATCTTTTCCGATATACTAATGGGTGTTTGTCGGGATGAATGGAATGCACTTCTGAATATTCTTAGTCATTTTTCCTTTACTCATCACTTTGATAAACTATCATGGCGATGGTCTGCCTCTGGAGAATTTAATGTGCACTCGCTGTACCTTATTCTCAACTACCGAGGCATTCTACCTGAACAACCTTTACTATGGTGGTTACTACCAGTGCCCCCCAAAATCAAAATATTTATGTGGTTGACTTTTAGAAATAAAATACTTACTAGGACTAATTTGCTTAAAAAAGGGTGGGAAGGGCCTAATCACTATGTTTTTTGTACTTTACCTGAGACAGTTAATCATCTTTTCCTGAACTGTGTGGTCACCAAACAAATATGGCACTGGCTAGGGCAAGCACAAGGCATCTACCAGAATTGGCGTTCTCTTAAAGATGTGTTTCATTTTGCCATTTCCTTGACCCCCTGTGCCAGATTTTCTTTTTTAATTGTATTTAGTGCTACGTGTTGGACCATTTGGAAACATAGAAATGAAATTTGCTTCCAACACGTGTCCCCCAAATCAGTTCGATCTTTACTATATCTCATAATTTTCCTTGTTTCTTATTGGACAGGTAGTTCTAAGATCAAGCAAAACGTGAAGGACGCTACTCACAAATGGTTGCCAGACATGGATGCTGTACCTCTCAGAGTCATATGGCCAGGAGACGAAGAAAATGAATCCCTTCACTTGCCGGCATCATCCACAGAGAGTGTGTGACACAACTACTGCTACTGTCATAGCGAGATAGAAAATAGACAGTAGTTTGAAATTTCTGAGATAGGAACGCTCTCGATGAGGATTGTAATTGGAAGTTCCTTTTAAGATTTTGTGTCCAGTCCCTTTCTTACATTTGTGGTAAGGGGCATTTTTGAAATCATATAGGTATACCAAGATAGGCTATGATGTTGTGCTCTTGTTAATGTCTGACTCTATATGTTTCGTTTTTTTAATGAAACTGGGTCTATACGACCTTTTAAACCAAAAAAAAAAAAGTTTGAGTAAAGTTAAATTAAAAAAGAAAATTACGCTCTTAGATTCTGTAATACACTTTAATCCACCGTGTTACAAAATAAGAAAACAACCCAGTGCATCACAGCCATTCATTAAGCATCACACAGCCAACAAATCAATATCAATTAACAGCTTTATTAGCCGTTATATTTACTGTATTTAGAGAATAACAATTCTTGTAAATTAAGAAACCAGGAAACGGTAACAGTTGTAGTAGTAGGTAACATATTTTGAGTTTAGATCCGGTCTGTCTATCAGAATCCAGATCGACCTGTCCAAAATAAAATGTACGGAGTTTCTTTAATATTTGTGTCAAAACAGATCTGGTGGTCCATATTTAAACTCAATATTTGAGTTACTTTAGGTGATTTAAATTCTCATTCTTCGGGAAGATTTTTTTTTTTTTTTTGAGAAGAGAGTACATCATTGTAAATAAACAATATAAAAATAAATAATTCATTCATCTTTTCTCCAGTTCCAAGACACCGAATTGGCACAACATATTATATTATAACATTCTTGATTCTTGGATAAGGAAAACATCTTTATTGATTTATCAGTGTTTAGTACTACTTGTTGCAATGTATCTTCCTTTTTGCATTAGTTAAGGTGAAGAAAAAAATTAACTGACAGTTACATGAAACTGGTGGTATCAGTTTAAAAAACCCTAATGGGACAGGACATATTTCTGGATATCAACTCAAGACAAAAACACAGGTTTATACTGCTAGCAGTGGTATATCAGCACGGTTCTGGAATGTCCCTAAATGTTGCTGATTTTTTATTGATACTGGTTGTACATGGTAACAGGTTGACAATGATTGGCACAGATCTGATTGATCCTGGTTGTACTGGTCGTACATGGTCAGAACCAATATGGATGCACAAGTGTCTAGCATTATCATTCATAGTAAGATCTCTGTTATCCCTTGCAGAATTGAAGGTTAATTATGTTCAATTTGGTTACCACAAACTGGTAAGTATTAATTTGCCAAATAGTTGAGGTAATATCAGTGCTGATGTGCCAGTTTGAGTCTGTTTCTTAATTAAATAAAACTATTCTGCTTCTTTTCTTTAAGCTTTAAAAGTTTGAGCACGTACGGCAACTCAAGGAGACGATTAAGATTCACACCACTAAAATAAAAACATGATTATATCTGATATCATAATACTTCAACCTTGCAAGCCAGTATTGGCCATGGCTCTTTCGGAAATTTGCAAGGAGAATTGATTATAACATAAACTGAAATGCAATATAGAAAATCTAAGTAGGTCGAAGTTCGTAAGCTGCTTAAGTCATTTAATAGTCTAGATTTGATATCAACTAACTTCCCATCTTGTGTTTAATTCCAGCAAATTCAGACTTAGAGTTTTTTCTCTTCTAACAGCCCTGACGAGTCAGGCACAAACTCTCCAGCCAAGGTTCTTGACCTTCACTGCAACCCAGATAAAAAGATGCAAAGAGATTTGATATGCATATTTTCATTGATAAGACTTGATTTTGCCCCGGTGTTAGAAGTGTGAATTTCAAAGATATAGAGAAATGAAGGGGGCGTATTGGTCCATCAAAAATATAAATATGAATTAACTAAAGTTTGTTAGCCTAAATAAATTTGAGTGCACATCCCCTGAGATATCTCATATATTACGTGACCTATATGTCCGGTGCCTATTTGGAGATAGCACAGGGGCCCGGTATTGTTTGAGCTCTGAGATTCATGCAGAACATCTTTGAACGGTTGAGATTTTCCAAAAAGTCATGCAAAATATAAGATATCTCAGAGGATGCGAATTCAATAAATTTGATGGTTGAATATCAAAGATAACAATTTGTAATGGGTAAGTATCTAATTTTCATAATTAGATGGGGAAATATCTAAATACATAAATTTTGATGGATATGTAGTTAATTTTGCACAAATTTATTTCACAAACCGAATCTAGCAACAATCAGTCTATCAAATGAGAGAGAGAAAACAATCAAAAATCAAAAGCTACCAAAACGACTGCTCCTTACCTTTATTCTCCACAAAGATATCTCAAAAGCATAGCATAACTTATTTTTGCCTCAGGAAGACAAAAAGAGAACCTCTCGATCCTTTACCTAGTCTAATTTTCTCATCAATGTAGGTTATCTCCAACTTCACCTCGCTCTCACCACCGTACTGAAATCCAAGAGATCCTATTTTCAACTCAGGCGGTTCAAATATAACCTGAATCCATTTTTCATCCAATATTTTCAATTTCCCTACAAAGAAAGGATGAGAAAAAAAATTAAATCACAGTCAGCAAAATGTACCTACTTTTGTGATTTATGAAATGGTTTTTGTACCATATGGATAATTTGGCAAATAAAGTGAAAAAGAAAAAAAAGAAATGATGTTTAAAAATACATCAATCATTTAATGGGGTAAATTTTAATTTTTAAGGCGGCCCCTCCAACTCTATTCTCTATTTGTTTATTGAATTTATCCAATTTCTAGTCATCAAACTTTAATTTATCCAAATTGTGTCACTCCTTCAATATTATATTGAAATTACACACACATAATGAACTAATTCATAAAAAAGTCAACTGTTGAACTATAACATGTCAAATTATCATTTTGATAATCTTTGAGAAAATATGTTTTGTGTGATTATATGAGTTTTAAAAGAAAAGAACAGAAAAAGAAAAGAAAAATCTAGTAGTTGGTGATACTTGCAAATATTCATAAAATTCTGGGATTTAAATGCAATCAGAGAACCCAGTATTCAGCATGTGACCTTGCAATAATAAAACAAAACAAGATATTGTGAAAGACCCTAAAATGTAGCTCTTGAGTCCGATGAGAATTTACCTTTCAAAGAAACTTCACCATCAATAAATCCAAAGAGAGAGAAAGAAACTCGGTTTCTCACAATGTCAGGTGCTTCTACAGCTTGTATCATATCATTTGTTTTGAAGATAAGCCGACCTATAGCAGTGCGGTAACCGCCACCAGGTGATGTTGGTACCGAGCAATATATCACGTCCCACTCTGAATCCCGCACACCCAAAAATAGAAATTCTTATTAAAAATAGTACCTGCTCAGTCAGCAGGGCTTGGACCCAAAAGAGTACTCATACTGGAAAAATAGGTATGCAGTGCCAACTGGCTTTTACTGGTATGACCAATATGGGTCTGGTACAATTGTTCTGTAATGACAATGATAACAGGCTCAGTGACAACTAAATTGTGCTTGCCCAGAACTAAACTAGTTCCACACATTAACCAGATTGTACTGGTAAATGAATAATACTTTGCAATATCAAAATGATCAAACTTAATGTGGCACCTTTACCATCAGAAAGACCACTCACCCACACGACACTACAAAATAAAACCCCTAACTCAGAGTCTCAGACCGTTTATTTGCATCATTATAAAGGTAAATATCAGCATTGTGAAAAACTTTGCAACTTTGGGTAAATAACAAGATAATCATATAAGTTTACTTGTACTGACCACCAAAAATAAGAGGGCATTTCACTGGTGCATCAACGCAGAACTTTGCAAGTTGTAACGCCACGTCAGAAACCTCTTGGTGCTCTTCTTTGGTAAGTTTAACTCCTCTATCGGTTCCTTTGACCTATACAGGATTTTGAGAAAATCAATTTTGTTCCTTAATTATTTGCACTCAAACCCAGGAACCATTCAGACTTGAGAAAAAAAATGGAACCTTGGAGAGGATAGACTCAATAAGGTTCGAAGGAGCAGTGCTGACAGGCTGAGCAGCTAGAGAGGAACGAACGGTGGAAATCAGGCGGTGATGTGAGCGAAGGAAGATGGACGGCGGAGATGAGGTGATGGTAAGAGAGCGTAGAGAGCGAGGCGTCGGGAGCGGAGGAAGTAGAGAAAGAGAGGCGGGGCACGAAGCCATCTTTGAGTGGTCGTTGGCTCACTGGTACTTTTTCTGGAGAGTGCATCTGATTTGTCGGGTGCTCATTTTTAGAGCACCGATTTCTTGTCGTACAGTACAAAAAAAATTTAGGGATAAAAATAATTTTACTCTTATTTATACAGCATATTTTTTTGCAAAAACTATTATGAAAATTTAATTTATTTTTATTATTATTATGAAATTATAAGTTTTGCGTACTTGCCAGATAATTGAATTTTTTTGATAATCTTTGATTTAAATACAGTTGGGAAGAAATAGGTCACAGATCAAGAGGGTTAAAAGACACAAAAGACAGACAGGGACGCAAGGCTGTGCTATAGAAATAAGAATAGAGGCATTTTCATTCCTAAAATTTTATTGTGTTATATATCAAGGACTTGGTGCTGAAAAATGGGCACCCGTCTTTTGTGTGATCCGTGTCCCGTTTCTTCCCAACTATATTTAAATCAGAGATTATCAGAAAAATTCAGTTATATGAAAAGTATGAAAAATTTATAATTTCGTAATAGTAACAAAAGTAAATCAAATTTTCCTAATAGTTTTTGCATAGGGTTGTGCTGTGTAAACAAGAACAGGGGTATCTTCATCCCTAAAATTTTATTGTACTGTGTATCAAGAAATTTGTGCTGTAAAAATGGACACCCGATTTTTCTTTGGGATAATTGTTCATATGACCTTAAAAACTTGAGCGATTTATTAAATATCCCTAAATTTTTAATCTTAAGCCAACTCTAATTATTAAATTATAAAAAATCGTTGTTTTACTTTTGATAAGTTTTTATTTATTTATTACGAAGTACGTAACAACTATTATAAAACAAAACAAAATAATATTTGGAAGAGGCTAAATCTTATTTCTATATTATCTCTATCTCAATGTCTTCATACAACCACTTACAAAATCTATATTTATAGGCTAGAGAAAGCAAATGAAAAGCCATACAATATAGTTAATACAAAAATTAAATCAAGGAGAAAGTGGAGAAGGTAGAGAAGGTGAAATGTCTACTATTATTATTTCATAACACTCCCCCTTAGATATTTCACCTTATATTATACACTATTAATATTGTATTGCAGGACAAATATTAATTTGGTACTTCAGGACCAATTTGAATTAACTGATATTTTTGAATCAGTTATGCTACCTCATTAAAAACCTTACTAAGAAAACCCAATGGGACAAAACTTAGTGAAGGGAAAAAGAGTGCAGCGTGTATAATACTCCCCCTCATTTTAATGTATATCTTTTGAGCGATGGATGCCGATCTTCTATGAAAGTTGCTCAAAAACTTTTCTTGGTAATGATTTTATGAATAGATCTGCCAAATTGTCGCTTGACCTAATTTGACAAACATCTATCAAGCTATCCTTTTGTAGATCATGAGTTGAGAAGAATTTTGGCGAAATGTGCTTGGTTCTGTCACCTTTAATATATCCTTCTTTAATTTGAGCAATGCATGCTGCATTGTCTTCATATAGAACTGTCGGGCTTCCTTTGATTAACTCGAGCCCGTATTCCTCCTGGATGTGTTGGATCATTGACCTTAACCAGACACATTCTTGACCAGTATCGTATAGAACAATTAATTCGGCATGATTTGATGATGTTGCCTCAGTGTCTATTTTGTCAATCACCATGAAACTGTAGTACCGCCATATGTAAACACATATCCGGATTGTGATATGGTTTTATGCCGATCTGATAAATATCCTGCATCTGCATACCCAACTAATTTGGACTTTGTATCCTTTTGATAAAATAGTCCCATATCACGTGTCCCACAAAGGTAACGAAATACATGTTTAATTATGTTCCAATGTCGGCGTGTTGGATCAGAACTATATCTTGCGAGTACATTTACAGAAAAAACAATATCAGGTCTCGTGTTATTAGCAAGATACATCAAAGCCCCAATTGCACTTAAGTATGGTACTTCTGGACCAATAACTTTTTCATTCTTTTCTCGGGGACGGTAAGGATCTTTTTTTATATCAAGTGATCGAACAACCATTGGTGTACTCAGAGAATGAGCTTTGTCCATATTAAAACGTTTCAACATCTTCTAGATATAATTTGATTGATGGACAAAAATACCATTATACAAATGCTCAATCTGCAGGCCGAGACATAATTTGGTTATACCAAGTTCTTTCATTTCAAATTCTTTCTTTAATAATCTTGTAGTCTTTTTGATCTTTTCAGGAGACCCAATGATATTTAAATCATCAACATATACTGCAATAATTGTAAAATCTGAGTTTGATCTTTTAATAAAAATACATTGACTAATTACATCATATTTATATCCTTCTTTTAAGAGATATCCACTAAGTCGATTATACCACATTCGACCCGACTGTTTTAGTCCATATAAAGATCTTTTTAACTTTATAGAATACATTTCTTAAGGTTTTGATTTTAATGCTTCAGGCATTTTTAATCCTTCAGGGATTTTCATATAGATATCATTATCAAGTGATCCATATAAACAAGTGGTGACTACATCCATGAGGCGCATTTAAAGGTTTTCAGTGATTGTGAGACTGATTAAAAATCTAAGAGTTATTACATCCACTACAGGTGAATATGTTTCTCAATAATCAACCCTTAGTATTTGTGTAAAACCTTGTGCTACAAGCCTTGCTTTATATCTCACAATTTCATTTTTCTCATTCATTTTGGATTTACTAGAGTATAATACATCATTTATAATTAATTTTGTTCCTTCACATAACAAGATACAAGCTATTCCGGAAGCCTCAATTAAATCACTAATTCCAGAAATTGTATTTACATGTGTATTAACTTATGTCCTTTAAAATAAAAAAATGCAATAGTAAAAATACAAGAATAAAAATAAACTACTTTTATTTAAACTTGTTTACATGTTAAAATTTTAAAGTAATCTAAACTTTTATTAAACATAAACATAAATTTCTATATTTTATTCTCTCACTTAATAAAAGTATCTATTTCTTCATGTACTACAGGTACGTGGCCAATGATTTGCAAATATCCACTTGTAACCTACAGGGTTAACTTCTTTGGGGTTAAGACTATAGGTCCAAAAATATTGCGATTTTCAAGCGAATCTAATTCAACTTTCAAGGCATCCTTCCATTTTGGTCAATCATTTATGTGTATACACTCTTAATCATAATCGCTAGGTACCGGAGTTTCTTCTGGAACTTCATCAACCTCTTCTGGGGTTTTATCAACTCCTTCAGGAGTTCCACTATCAACCTCTTCTGGAGTTTTATCTACTTCTTCAGGAGTTTTGGCACATCAATTGCTATAGCATATGCAAAAATTTCATCAACACATGTTTCATTTCGGTTCCATATTGTATCATTCTGTACATAGTTTATTGAGATCTCATAATCATTAGGTTCCTGAGTTTCTTCTGGAACTTCATCCACCTCTTCTGGGGTTTTATCAATCTCTTCTGGGATTTTATTAATCTCTTCTGGAATTTTATCAGTAACCTCTTCTGGAGTTACACCAACTGCTTTATTCTGCTCTTTCTTTTTTCGTGGATTTTTATCTTTGGAACCAGTTGGTCTTTCACGTTTTCTCTGTATAGTAACCTCTGGGATTACATCAATTCGAGCAGTTGCATTTAAAGCTGGTATATGTGATTTAGTCACTCTTTTTGTATCTGTAAATGCATCTGGTAATTCATTTGCTATTCTTTGCAAATGTATAATCTTTTGAACTTCTGATTCACATTGACCACTTTGGGGATCAAGATAAGATGCATTCCAAGTTACTTCTTGTTTTACCAGCTTTTCTTTTTCTCCTCCTAAGATTGGAAATATTGTCTCATCAAATTGACAGTCAGCAAAACGTGCTGTAAAAACATCTCCAGTTAATGGTTCTAAATATTTAATAATTGATGGAGAGTTAAAACCAACATAAATTCCCAATCTTCTTTGTGGTCCCATTTTTGTGCGTTGTGGTGGAGAAATTGGAACATACACAACACAACCAAAAATTTTAAGATGGGACAGGTTTGGTTCTCTTCCAGAGACCAATTGTAATGGAGAAATTTTATGATATGCAGTTGGTCTTAATCTAATAAGTGTAGCAGCATGTAAAATGGCATGTTCCCATGCAGAAGATGGTATATTACATTTCATAAGTAATGGTCTAGCAATCAGTTGCAATCTTTTAATTAATTATTAAGCTAAACCATTTTGTGTATGTACATGAGCCACTGGATGTTCTACCTTAATCCCAATTAATATACAATAATCATTAAATGATTGGGATGTAAATTCTCCTGCATTATCAAGCCAAATTCTCTTAATTTGATAATCCAAAAAAATTTGCTCTCAATTGGATTATCTGTGCTAATAGCCTAGCAAATGCAACATTTCTTGTGGCTAATAGGCAAACATGTGACCATAGAGTTGATGCATCAATAAAAAACCATAAAATATCTAAATGGTCCACATGGAGGAGAAATAGGCCCACAAATATCTCCTTGAATTCTTTCTAAAAATATAGGAGATTCATTTTCAATTTTATTTTTAGATGGCCTAATTATCAGTTTTCCAAAAGAACATGCTGCACATGATAAATCTTTTGATAATAATATTATTTTCAGGTCTTTTAGGGGATGCCCATTTGCATTTTCAATTATTTTTCTCATCATAATGTTACCTGGATGACCTAATCTGTCATGCCACAGAGTAAACATCTTTGTGTCAAGTAACTTCTAGTTACTTATCATATTTGATTCTATTAGATTTATGTTCGTACAATATAATCCAGAGGATAAACTTTCAACTTTTCCAATATGATCTTCTGGCCATATTCAATAGATGTAATTTGGAGATACTCAATATTATTTTCAATCATGGTTTCAATATGATAACCATTACGTCGAATATCTTTAAAGCTTAGTAAATTTCTTCTGGATTTATAATAAATAATGTAAATATAAATAAAATATAAATAAAAGAATATGTAAATTTCATAAATAAATAAATTTAAATGTATTAATAACTTCAGGTTAATATTATACAACTTCATGTTATAATAAAATATTTATTTAATAACTTCCGGTTATTAAATTACTTGACTGTGCAATTGTAGAATTTAATTTCAAATAACTTAGGATTATATTTTCATCTAATGATCTATAATAACTTCTAGTTATTATATTGATTTTATTTGAGAATTTATAATAAAACTTCAGGTTTTTAATTGAGAATAATTTTAGGCTATTATTCATCCAGTGGCCTATAATAACTGCTGATTATTATATTAATTTTATACTAAATTTCTAATAGAACTTCAAGTTCTAAACAGAAACAGTTCCTGGCCAAAATATATAGTTCCTGGTAGAAACAAAAAATGTTCAAAAATAGTATATTCGGTCAAGGCCGAAACAGATGCGCAAAAACATTTTTAACAATAATTTCAAGTTATTATTTTATCTGGCTAATACGAACTTCGGGTTCTTGAGATATGGGTTTTACTATCAAAAAGATAATAAAAAGATGCTACTATTATTAACTAATTTAATTAAATATGCATTTGTGCTTGATAAATAAAAACGATTAAAGAAAAAGAATCTTAATAACTTCAGGTTACTAAGAGAATTAAGTATTGGAGAGATTTTATTTATTCGATAACTTCTGGTTATCATAAATATCAATAATTTCTAGTTATTAGGTAAAATAAAAACATTTAGTGGCATACAATAACTTCTAGTTATTATATTTTATATGAGAATTTCTGGTTCATATAAGAACTTCTAGTTCTTTTTTTGTTCTTTTTTCTTTTTTCTTTATATATAAAAGCTTTTGGCTAAGAACTTCAGGTTCTCTTGTATATATAAAAAAAAATGATTAAGAACTTAAGGTTCTTTTAGAAAAATGCTTCTAGCTATAGTATGTAAAAACGCTTCTGGCTATTATCAAACACTTGCTTTATCATTCTCTTCAGGAAATGAAAATATTACTCTCATTCAAATGAGAAAATTTCATCCAAGAAATAAAAAATATTACTAACAGTAAAGTTATGAAATATAATCTAAAGAGTACCTTCTTTTTGAGAAAATCACGTCGCAACTTGACTAGCAAACTCGTGCTGATAACGTATTATAAAACAAAACAAAATAATATTGGGAAGATGCTAAATCTCATTTCTATATTATCTCTATCTCAATGTCTTCATATAACCACTTACAAAATCTATATTTATAGGCTAGAGAAAGCAAATGAAAAACCATACAATAGAGTTAATACAAAAATTAAATCAAGGAGAAAGTGGAGAAGGTGGAAAAGGTGAAATGTTTACTATTATTATTTCATAACAACAACCTCTTAAAATTCTTATTTTCCTGCATCCTCTTTCGCTTGCTGTTGCTCTCTCTCCTATTTTTTTTTATTATTATTATTACTTTTTATTTTTTATTTTTTAAAGTTAGTGACTTTAAGTGTCAACTAACCATTTCATTGATTAAAAAAAAATGAAATTACAATGAGTCAAATGATTTTTCAGTACAAAATCTATTATTTTATTCTCACAAAATTCACAAAATTACTCAAAATAACTCTAATATTCTAATCTCACTTATATATACTCATAATTACTCTATTACCTTAAACCCTATCGCTCTCTACGATCGGATCCGCTCTTTTGACTGTTATCGCACTCCGATATCCGGATCTACTCACCCGCTCTCCGATCAAGAGGATGTAGAGATTTAATATTCCGAGCTCCGACGATATCGCATTTTCAGCTCCATTCAGCTCTAGTTCCTCCCTTCTCTCTCATTCTTCTCTCCACTTAAGAAAGTAGAGTCGAAAAAAGGGGAGAAACTATGTGAGAGGTGAAATCTAGAAGAGTGAGAATAACGAACTATAGAAGAAAAAGTAGGAAGAAGAAATGACAAAGATAGCAGTTAGAGTTTTGAAATCAGTCTTTTTTGTTCTCTCTTTGTTGCCTTTGAAATCAGCCTTTTTTGTTCTCTCTTTGTTGCCCTCTTGTTTATGCACAACTCATAAGATGTCATGCAACACCAAATCTGAAGATAGGACAAGTTCTCTTTCTCTTTTCTCTCTCCATGTCTCCCTCTCAATATCAATAAGCATTCATTAACTCAGCACCATGGAAGGAGATGGAATCGATCTATTCTCCCCATTTGAGATACATTATTCACGCGTTTAATATGCTATTTTGAAGTGCAAATCAAATTTATCATGTCACAAACATTGAAGTAGAGAAATTTGTCAGGATGAGGTTCAATTTGATTTAATTAAACTTACAAAGACTGAATAGAAGTAATCAGGAGTAGATTTAAGATTCTGCTTATTGACAAGTGTACAATATTTTTTCTCCTAATAAGTCGGAGCGGAATAACAGATAGGGATCTAAAAAAGTCATGGCACGTGTATCCATCATGTGCCGTGACTCATGTGTCCTACGCTGTGACCGTTCAAGTGACGTGACTTGTGTGTTTTGTATTGTGATCATTCAAGCAACGTGACTCGTGTGTCTAGTGCTGTGACAATTCAAGTGATGTGATTATCTTTCGAAAATTTGACACGATATGAGGATATTAATCAAACCGCTAAATATGAAAAATTATCATTTTTTGAGGTAATATGACTTGGGAGTTGGGACTATCAAATTATTTATTGGCCCTTAATATTTAAAATAACTTGTATGGTTTTCCTTTACTTCATTTAAATAAAATGAGAAGTATGAGATTTGTTTGGAAAATGTTACATCTGGATAAATAAAACCTAATGTGAGAAAATTATTTATTGAAAGTTAAATTTATCTCAATTCATTTACTTTCTTCATTTCCGACTTTTCAACCACAGATAACCGTATGATACAAGGAACAGAAAACTATCGTTGATTGTTGACCAGTCATTCTCTCCAGCCTCCAGGTCTCCAGTCTGAGTGCGTATCATCTGAGATATCTCATATTTTGCGTGACAAACGTGTCCGGTGCCTATTCGAGGATAGAGAGGGGACCACTAGAGCTTTAAGATTCGTGCAGAACGTATTTCAACGATTGGGATTTCCGATAAAGTCAAGAAAAATATGAGATATCTCAGAGGATGCGAATTCGGTCTCCAGTCCCTCCACAATTATTTGATTTCGTGCATCGTTTCTTTTGTAGACCTTTGTATTCGTTTATAGTTTCTATGAGCAACACGCTTGTCTTCATGAGAGTAGAAACGGAAAACCCAAAATAACACTCAAGTGTAAATGTATAATTATGAGTACAACGAGGAGTGTTTTTAAGTTCACTAAACTCTTAAGTGAACTTAAGTCTAAAGTTCATCAAATCGGTTTTAAATGACGAATCTAAATTGTTGAAATCCGTCTATCTTACGAATGATGCGTTTACATGTGAAATTTTTAAACATTCGAATTAATTTAGTATAAAGTCAAATGATAAAAAAATACTCAAAAAATGAATGCATTAAAATTAATTTATTAACCTTCTAATTTTGACCGATTTATTTTATACTAAATTAATTCAAATGTTTAAAAATTTCACATGTAGACGCATCATTCGTAAGATAGACAGATTTCAACAATTTAAATTTGTCATTTAAAACCGATTTAATGAGTTTTAGACTTAAATTCACTAAAGAATTTAGTAAACTTAAAAACATTCTTAGTTGTACTCTATAATTAGTATCTTTATCCTTCCACACCTCCTCCTGTGTGGAAAGCCGTGTGTTTCATTCACGGCATAATCCAGTTTGTTTAGATTCGCTACCCGAATCAAATGACATAGAAGTAGAAAATACACAAATCATACAGGCGCATTGTCCATTGGGCCAATAGAACTAAACCACAAAATAAATGAAATTCTATTAGATTTTCATTATTCAATGTGCATGTTTATTATTATGAATATCTTTTTTTTAAGGTCTATTATTATGAATATCTTATCGTGATATTTTTTTTGTTGTAGTTTTTTTTTAGATCTTACAAATAAAATGAGTTTAATATTAAATATATTATGTGCAATGTTGCTACATTTCTTATATTGTTATAAAGGTATACGTGCATATTTTCTTTCAGTATTTTCAATTATTTTTCTTTCGTATTATGCTTAGTTACAATATTTGATGTGCTGCAACCCTTTTTGTTTTGTATGTTTCATTGTATTATAAGATAAATTTTAATTTTGATGCTTTATATTTTAGTGTTTTTATAGTTTTTGTAAACAGTTGTGCTTGCTTTTCGTGGTTATAAATGTTTGTTTTCATACGTACTTTTCAACAGGTTTGTTCATTAAATTTTTGCATTAGTTTTTGTATCAAGGTAAGTTCAGTACTTTCTCTCTTTAAATGTTAAAATTATGGACTGATAATTGTTTAATCTTCTTTTTAAATTACTAAAATTGAAATTTTATAGATTATTAAAATTATTGTGCTAAAATTATTACGCTATTTTTTTTTTTTTGAGCAAGAAACATGGTTCAAGCTCCAATTTAATTGATCGGTAAAAGTTACAAGTGGTTTGTAACTAAATAAGAAAAAAGAAATACAAGCTCAAACATCTGAACTAAGGAAAACAAAGAAATGTGAAGAAACAACAAGAATAAAAAACGATAAAGCGAACTAAATTAACTAAAGTAATTAAATTCTATCTTCAACGTGCCTCTGATCTTGCACTGTACTACCACTGTTCTGCTATTTCATTTACTAGTATCTTGTCTGGTTTATCTGAATTTTTGAAAATGCAGTTGCATTGTTTTCGCCATACTACAAATTGTGTTATTAGTGTTATGACTCTTTCCTTTGTTGAGCCTCTTCCTTTAAATATATCTCTTCTATGCCTCAACATTCTTGCCATGTGCATTATGATTGCCACTTGTACGTGTATTTGCATTGTAACAGGACATTCATCAAATAATTGCCTTATAGATTCAGTATTTTGTCTTCACTAAATTATCAATCATGAAGATTTTATTAAGATTCATAAGCCATGCAAATGTTCTCATTCTTGGTGGTACCGGTAACTTCCATATTTGCCCCATATTTGCTCTTTATTGTAGGCCCATGTTTAAGTGCAAAGTATGCAGTTTTGACCGAGAACTAACCTGAGCCATGCCATTTTCATTGTGCTCCATCCATGTTTTGTGGTAAGTGTACCTGTGACAGGTTGTGTTGCAATACCTTAAATTATTCTGTCGCGTCGTCTGACAGCTCTAATATGAACAATTCCCTAGTTGTTGGGGCTTGAAGCGCCTCAGCTAATGTGATGTTCTCCTTGAATGTGAAGGTGTACAGTGTCTGTAGGTTGTCCCTGATAATTCCTTGATCACAATCGTGCTCCCAAAGTAGAATGGCTGCTCCATTGCCAATTAACCTGCAAATAGACATGTTTGCAAACTAATACGTACCTTTGAGTGTGTTGTTGAAGAGTTGTGATCTATTGCGCTATTATTAGAAAATACAATTTGGACTGCTTTGAACTGATGTAACGGCCTCTTTCCTTTATGTTTCAATCTTTTACTAATACTGATAATGCTTTGAACTGATATGGTATTACATATGTTACTTTCCAGTTCTCAGGCACAACTTGTCAGCTGAACTGGTGCGGTATTACACGAGTTGTTTTCCAGTTCTCAGGCATTCACCAGTTTATATATTTTTTTTGGGTGAAAGCCCGTAGACAATTGTATTAATTCAACGATATATAAGATAGTTATTACACAGGTTTCCTTTGATTAAAATAGAAAGTACGAAAACTCATACATTGCACTACCTATAAAATCATATAATTTGCTATATCAGAAAATAACATATATGTGAAGCCATAGAATGCAAATTAGTCTATTCATGCCTAATTAGCAAGTAGGTAGGCCTTCTGATTTTCTTATCTGGGAATGTAGACATAACAGTAATTTTTAAGTTGCATGGCTAGGCTAGCGGAGTACACCGTATCAAGCCCTTCCTTGAGAACGAAACGTCTTCTTCTTTCCAAAATCAACACTGCCACTCAGAGGAATGCGTAGCCAAGAGGCACTGAATCAAACTGGACCGAGACAGTCACCACTTTGAGAGGAGGAAGAAAATGACACTGAATCTAATCAGACCGAAAAAGTCACCACTCAGCTGAGAAGACACTGAATCAAACCAGATCGGATACTGAATCAACCAGCCCAAAACAGTCACCACTTAGAAAAATAAAAGAAAAAAGGAAAGAAGAAGAAGAGAGGAGGAAGAAAACTCTCTACAATCTTGTTATCAACAATAACCATAAAATCACATATCTTATTTTTATATATAGATAGTAGAGATTATATATGAGATGAGCGAAATCACAGCCTTCCATTCGAATCCGGTAAATTAAGACGAGAGAGTAGCAACCTGAAGTGGTGACCAGATCCATTAAATAGAAGCACTATTCAGATTGATTGAGACGGAGTGGACCAAGACGGAGGGGAGAAGGGAGGGTGGAGCTACTTCTAGACTCTCAAAAGTCAAAACTGCAGCTGTGGATCGAGTGGCGATATCTCTAAGAAAAAAGCGGAGGTTAAAAGGGGTAAGGTAAATTTCACCAGTTTCAATACAACAGGCAGGTCCCCACCACCAACAAAAATAAAAATACGAAATGAAAGAAATAACTAAATAAGAGATTTAACACATATCTGAAGTAAAGATGGTAAACTCTGGCCGGACCCAAAAAGTCCATCCTGTCTGAATATTAACTGGACCGAACCCCAAATTATTTTAGAAGTATATGAATAGAATAGCCCTAAACCATAACAATCAAAGTTTGAGCTAACTCTTAACCCAAAATGCACAACGTGACATACAAAACCATTCAAATCTGGCTATCAGTAACAGCCCATATAACTGACTTGTCAATTCGGGTTTGAACCCACAAGAATTAGCATCTCATTTCACAGTTGTTAGTTGTTAGTTGTTACTGTGTCGAATCACCTGATTCGAAATTGAATGCGCCAAGTCACGCTATGTTTTTTAAGTTTGTTTTTTTTGAGATTTTTGCAATTCATAGTGGACAGTAGTGTAAATTGTGTCATAGCTGTTCTATATATAATTACAACTATGGCAGCGAATGAAAGTCTCAACTTACACAATTCAACTGCAATCGTTGTTCAAATCAATTTTGGTGAGGAAACAATCTAAAATGGTTTCAAATGATCTAACACAAGGGGGAGAAAAAGTGAGCCCGAAGTAAACCAACCCTAAATCTATATAACATGAAACAATCAACCTGAAAAACAATTTTAACTGAATGACCTAAACCAAACCAAATCAAACCCAATCAAGCCAACCACCTGATCCGGTTTGATTGCTTACCACCTCTGTTCAAGTAATATGGCTTTCTACTTGCAACAGTTGGAATGAATTGAAGCCTGAAGCAAAAACCGGCCCATTGACATTTACTGGAGAAGCCTGAAGGGGTTTTCCAATTTTGGAAGATAAATTAAATTTTTGAGAAAGTATCTCTCTGAGTCTGAGCCCTTCTTTTCACTAACACGATGAGTTATTTTTACAGGTAATTTCCTAGGGACATAGGAATATAGGATCGATCTCAGTGGAAAATGTTAGAAAAGAGATTCATGCTTAATTGAAAATCATTGACTTACTTAGGTGGATTAACTTTCGTCCTAGAAGAATAACATGACCTAACAGCTGTTGTCATTTTCAATCCCCATGCACTTATCAAACTGCAGAAACCATGTGTGCATAATTATATCTGAGTGAGTCTATCGTACTATGCATATTACGATTTGGCACCGTGTTACGACTCTATATTCGATTTTTCAAATCCTAACGGTCGATCCGAACGGTTCATCTTGTTCTCCATATTAATATGTGTTTGGAGACCAAATTTTACATTTTTTGAAATTTTTTTACTATTTTTTTAGATTTATTGAAAATCACTGTTTTTGGATGGTCCAGAATTTTCAGATAAAGTAATTTTCTAAATATCTAAAAAAATAGTAAACAATTTTCAAAATATGTAAAATTTGGTCTCCAAATACATATTAACATGGAGAACAAGATGAACGGTTCGGATCGATCATTAAAATTTGAAAACTCAAATATAGAACCGTAGCATAGTAACAACCTGTGATATGCATAGTACCATAGACTCACTCATTATATCTTCTTAAAATTAATTAATAACATCGAGACGTATGACTTAATTGGATTTTTGTTATAATATTAAGAACAATGTAATTTAGTGGGAAATTTTAATATCAAGGTGAATACTTAAAAATTTTAAGTTTCAAAATTATTTGGCATCAATTATTAAGATGTAGGCTAATGTATTGTTATTAGTGTGTGATATATTAACAGTTTGAATCATATTCAAACAGTCGATCTAAGCTGCTCAAAAATCTTTATATCAAAATCTTGTTAATATCAAACTTTACTCTTTTTAAAGAATATATTTACTATTTTGGATTTTTAAAATGCCACCTTATTTTTCATGCAAATATTAGTATATTTTGTTATTTTAGAGTCAACTACTAACTATAAAAAATATAAAATAATAGACATAAATTATAAAAAAAGAGTAAATTTGGTATTTCAAATTCACAAGATCATATATTATTTTTTATTGGGCAATTTGGATCGATCGTGACGACATTAAAAAAAGTTAGACCGTTAGTATATTGCACAATATGCTAATGTTTGTACATTATTTTACCTCATTATTAACATCGATGCCTTAGTAATTGTAATAACCACAAATTTAACTTAAGATTGGAAATGACTATAAAAGCCATGCTCTTATGTTCCGCAAAGGCATACTTTGATGGAAAAAAAAAATAGGCTTTTAGTGTTAGGAAAGTCTACAAACAAGAATATTAAGGATTTGAATTGAAAATGCTGCCTAGATTTGTTCTTCAAAAAACAACATAAAAAATGCGATAGGTCTTAATTATAGTACTAGTTGACATCCTAATAGTATCATCATGCCCCACATAAAGGAGACACTAGTAAAATCTGGACTGCTTTTTTTTATTACCATATCAATAGATTATTTTGATGACCAAAAAAAGAAGTTCAATGAATACTGTACCTTTTTTCCTTTTTTTTTGATAAAGGAAGTAGGTGTCCATAATTATATCTGACTAAGCACCCAATTCGCTGGTCCCAAACTTTTAAGTGGTTTTAGAATAACATGAATGCACTAACAGTGGTCATATGGCTTTTGCCGGATAAAAAAACAATAATAGGACACAGCAATTGGGTAATGGGTATCATCATTAATAATTTTTTTTTTATTTTAAGCTCTATTTTCTCTAAGAAGGGTAAACAAAGAACATAGAATGCTTTGCTGGCTTTTTTTTACTAGAAAAAAAGTAATTGCAATCGGAATAAACGGTGCAAAATTTCTGTTGTAAAATATGTAACGATACAAAATGGGCGCATCCTAAAGTTAATAATAATAAATAAATCTTGAATACATCCAAAATTTAATATGCATTCTGAACAATAATTTTCGAGATTTGAAAGGTAAAGAAAGTCGTCATATTAAATAAAATAAAATTGAATATCTTTCATATATTTTTTCTTTGTAACATATATTATTAATTAGTTTCAAATCTCATCTAATGCATACATTTTTTTTTTCAACTGTTAATAAGTGGTAAAATTTTCCATAGAATAAAAGATAACTAAAACACTCAGCTTCAAATTGTTGCAATTAGATGTGGTTAAAGTACAGTGTACCTTAATATGTTTTGCACAATATATTTTATCAATTCTTTAGTTGAGTTATTCCTTAATCGTTGGGATGGGATTTTGACAATGAAGTTATTTGAAAATATCGACAATATATTCCAAAGATATGAAAATGTTCTTCAAAACAAAAAATAGTTTATCTTAAAAAGTTTGAACATTTCGATTTGGGCAGCATATGCACAAAATCTTAAAATCTCATTATTTTGTCATTTTGATAGGCAGTAGGCACAATATATTTATAATATCATATTCTCATTTCAATTTTATTTTTCACAATTACCAAAATTGATGAATTAAAATATTGTTGTAGTGAAAGTGTCCGCTTTTATTCCATTATACTTGTCAATAAAACCGGAAAGTGAATTATTCTGAAGTTCTAAAAAAGTTTTGATGAAAGTAGGGGTGTCAATGGTACCTTTTTAGCCGTTTACCCGATCCATATCGTATTCGATAAGGCGGATATGGATAAGATTTTTTTTTCATTAGCTTATTAGGTATGGGTATGAATAAGAAATTTTTTTCGTTAAATAAATGGGTAATGGTATGGGTAATGACTATTTTGTACCCGTTACCCAATTCAATTTTCAACCCACTTAAATGTATATTTAATTCAATTTCCAACCCACTTAAATATATATTTGTGCTTTTAATAAATATATGGGTAATGATTATTTTGTACCCGTAATGTCTCCACCCGACCCGTACTGTACCCATTGACACCCCTAGATGAAAGTATTGGTATCTACTTTGACCTAATTAATGCAAATTGCAACGCAACCGGCATGCAAGGCCATGCACCCCAAACAATATACAAATTTTCCTGTTGGGTTTGTTTGAATTGGGATGAAACTGTTTAATCTCAATTTGTTCATAACTTCGCTTGATTATACGGCCACCTCGCTTAAAATTCACTTTGTAATAACTTGCACAAGGAATTCTACAGAAAGATGATACTGAGAAATTTGAACTCGGTCATTGGTAATCATGATCAAATTATCAAAGTTGCCAATATAGATGCCTCAGTTAGTGGCACATCCACTTCCTCTCTCTGTTTTGTTTAATCTTTTTTCCAAAAATTAACATGAAAACTTTTTTAGTGTTTCCCTTGGCAGCTTCTGCCAAGATTTTTTTTCTTAAAAAAAAAAAAAAAACTTTTTTAGTGTTTGTGTGGAGCAATCGATGTAGTAACATTGTTTAATTCTGTAAACAGATATGTGTCAAAACAGGAGAGGAGCATGCATATTTGGAAAAGCAGAGGGTTATGGTTCGTGTAGCCGTTGACAATATGAAACCTTATGGTTTAAATAATAGTAGGGTATGATTAAGCTATGTGATCAAATAGGCGGCCTTGTCTTTTTTTTTTTTAATTAAAAAAAAAGTAGTGGTATTACATTGATTTCATTAAAATCAAGTATATTTGATCTAGTATCTAAAATAGATACCAAAATCAAAATACGATAGTCTTTTATAATAATTTGTATCAACATCAAAAAACTAAAAACATGCAAGAAATAGCAAACTAAGAAATAACCATTACAAGTCAAAACAAAAACCATAAAGCAAATATATCAATAGCTACAAAATCAACAAAACAGATAGAATACTAATCATCCAATAAGTCCTCATCCGTCAACTCTTCTCCAGATATTTGATCTGAGAGGCTGTCAGTTCCAGAAACTTGGATTTGCTCCTCTTCCTCCCTTGTTATGAATAACATCAGTGTCACAGCTTCTTCCTCCTCCAGTATTGGATCCAGGAGGTCCTTAATATCAGATGGAAGCATTATATTTAATTTAAAGAAAGATTTATTAGACCTAGATTTACACCAGAATGTTGCTAAGAAAATAATCTTAAAACCTATTGCCTTAATAGACATAGGTTGAGAATCATTAAATATTACTCTATTTCTTTTTAACCAAATTGTCCATAAAATAATTTCTCTTAACAATTCAACCAACAATTATCCATAAAATAGACGACCTTGTCATTAGTTATAATGTCAAATTTCATTAGTTATCTTGAAAGCGACTTAATTTTATAATTTCTTGAATATATTTTAATTGTTAACTTAATTCTTGAATCAATATATAAGACACTAGTAGAAATATTTAGTATGGTATTTGTTGAAGCATACCCATCACTTTTGATATTCTCTTTCCTCAATTCTCGGATGCACTGAGAATAGCGCTATTTATAGAATAGCAATGCTATTCTATTATAGAGTCTATTCAAAAAACATCAAACACTATTTTGAACAGTCAGAATAGTCTTGTTCCGCTAACCCAACAAATACTTGAAATAGCGTGAATAGACTTTTCAATAGTAGCTATTTTAAAAAGTGCATCCAAACAACTTTTTAGCTATTCCGAATAGCTTTAAGTTAGCAACATTCTTAAATAGTAGCTATTCTAGCTATACTCAATATTAGCTATTTTAGCTATTCTGTGCATCCAAACGTACCCTAAGACAATACTGTTTTCATACTTTTACGTGTTAATTTGCATTTTAAAACGCATGAATTCAGAATGACAACGGTATCCTAATTAAAACTGTTTTATTCAGAAATATTCCAAATATATATTATTCTTTTGGCCACTCAACTTATACTATAAATTAATTCAAAAAATTATAAATTTTATTTGTAAACACATCACTCGTAAAATAAGTCGGTTTAATAATTTGAATTTGTGGTTTAAATTTAACTTGATAAGTTTTAAATTTAATTTCATTGAAAAATTCTGTAAAATTAAAAACACCGTACTTCTACTACACACATATATCTAACAATAATACATGCCGACCTACAAAGCATATGACCAGTTTCTCTATTTCCAAAAAAAATATAAAAGTGAGATACTACATTGTGCATCATGAGAATCAATTCGATTTAATCGGCCTCAAAATAAAATAAAATTCGATAATCTGTTAAATAAAAATGAGCCAAGTTTTTAATTTTAAGTGTCCGCATATGATTCTCCAGATCGATTTCAAATTTGTAATTTCTCACACAAAAAATATTATCTTACTACTAAAAAGATTGATTCTCAAAAATAAAATTCCATATTAAGCAATCAAATCAGTTCTCACAAGGTTTGCTATATTGCATATTTGCAATTGAAGTTTTCAACTTATAATTAATTAACTCAGTCTAGACGTTGTCATATAATTATATCAATTCAATCCTAGAGAAAATTCATTAAGTCTGGATAGTATGGAACTTTTTGTTTACTACCTTAGATAAATTAATAGCTTAATTAACAAAATGTTGATTGCGAAATACTGTTTTCATTTTAACCCGCTTCACATTTGGATCTGTAAGTTAGAAACTATTAACCATATCATCAAAAGCTTTAAGATATATGCCCAACCGTGTGCATGAAAAGCCAATCTAGTACCTACCTACAGGTTCCAATCAAAAAGAGAGAAGAAAAGCCAACCTTAGTATCGGCACCCGGTAATATATAAAAAGTGGTATCCAGTATAGAGAACTTTTTGTACCTAGCTAGTTGTGGAGGAACAGAGCTAGAGAATATTATAGCTATACCTGGCTGGATTAGATAATTCAACAATTTAAAACTTAAAAGCAACTCATTCCATTTAATTTGTAAATTACAGTCATTTATTTCGGCCATTTTTATTAATATCCCTGAAACAATTGAAAATTTTACAAATGTCCCTGCCCCCAACTTTTTTTTAATTATGCCCTGACCGCCTGGGCCTGGGGCGGCCCAAAAAGCCTATGGAGCGCCGGCCCAAATGGCGGCCCACAACACCAGTGAGGCGCCCCCCCATATGGCGCCCCATAAGCCAAGTGAGGCGCCCCCCCATCTGGCGCCCCACTGCCCATCTATTTAGCCCCCCCCTCCCCTCTCTGCCTCTTCTCCCCCATCCTTTCTGCCGAAAAAAAGAGGAAAAAAAGAGAAAAAAAGAGAAAAAAGAAGAAGAAAGAAGCCGTTCCGAGACTGTGCATTTACTGCTGTTCCGTTCTGAGAATTTCGCTTGAGGCGAGAAACTGAGTGAATAGGTATGTTTTTTAATTATAATAATTAGTCATTACTGTTGATAATTAGTAATTACTGTAGTTATTTTTGACCGTTTCATTTACTGTTGCGTACCGTATATTTACTGTAGCGTACCGTACATTTACTGTAGCGTACTGTTCATTTACTGTACCGTATATTTAGTGTAGCG